>ML093295.1:49443-68618 GCA_003697995.1 Taxidea taxus jeffersonii | reverse complement strand
CCTCCCGCAGTGCTCCAACCGCAGTGCTCCTCCCGCAGTGCTCCAACCGCAGTGCTCCTCCCGCAGTGCTCCAACCGCAGTGCTCTCCCGCAACGCTCCGCCCCGCGCCCTCCGCAGTCCGGACCCCGCCGGTCCCAGCGCGCGCAGGGCCCGCCGCCCCGGCCCGCACCTCTGCACTGACACACTCCGGCCCGCACCTCTGCGCTGACACACTCCGCGCGAGCCCGGCCCCTGCGAGCACGCGCCGCCGCCGTCTGAACTGAGTGACTGGGCCTGACGCACGCCGTCGCTGCGCGCTCCTGTTCTTTACCCACCCGCAAGCCGGACCCCGGCCCGGGAGCGCCACCGCGGCCGACGCCGCCTGGGCCGCAGGAATGAGTCCCGCAGCATGCGGTGCGGTGAGGCCTGCGGGCCTTCCAAGGCCGGTAAGTGGAGCTTCTAACCCTACGTTCGGGCTTCCCAGGCGTTGCTATTACAAAATGCTCTGAAAAGTACCTTTGAACATAAAACTGCTTTTCTCTGTAAATCGGTTTTTCGGAAACAAAGGCTTTTGTGATATAGTCGGACTGCTTTTGCAAAACCTGTTCTGCCTTAATATGATATGGGCACTTTGCTAATGTGATTAAGAAAATGAGCTTTTCTTCGCTGAAAGTGAACCGCTCTTCATAGTTTGGAGCTAGCTCTGTTTCCTCCCCGGTGAAAATGTATGTTCCGTAGCCCCTGTTTATTTAACCAGTCAAGTCTTCACATTTTTTTAAGGTTTTATTTATTTATTTCAGAGAGGGAGAGAGAGAGAGCAGGTGTGAGTGGGAGAGGGGCAGGAGGGGGAGAGGCAGACGCCCCACTGAGCAGGGAGCCCCGTGGGGGCCTTGATCCCCGGATCAGGATCTGAGCCAGAGGCAGACATTTAACAAACTGAGGCGAGTCTTAACAGTTTTTAAATGAAACGCTGAGATTCTAGAATTAAGGGTTGGTCAGTCCCATTTTATGCACACTGTTTTTCCCAGTTTGTCTTTCTAGTTTTTGTGATGCTTGATATTATTAGATACTTGGACGTATTCTGTAAAGTCTTTGGCCTTTTGAAACTTTGAGTTCTTACATTGTCTTTCTATCTACAAGTTGTTCCGAAGGTGTGTGCTTTCTTGGTGTTCGTATCACCACGAACGGGTTAGGAAACACACTGCTCTCCATGGCACACCTACCGTGTCAGGAACCGTGGGGTGTGACCCGAAATCTGTCTTAACAAGCCCTCCAAGTGACTCTCCTGCAGGACGAAGTTTGGGAGCCCTGGTCAAGAAGGGCCGTTTTCACCTAAGGTTTCTTTGGAGCTTTTTGATTCATTTAGCTCTTCCTAGTATTTAGTATAAAGAATAGAACTGAATTATTTTTCTTCCAAATTCCCATTGATCTATGATGCTTCTCTTATGCTATATTGGTTTTAATACACATTCAGGGTTTGCTTTTTTTTTTTTACAGCTTTATTGATATATATTGATATATGCATATATCAAAAAATTCGCCCCCGTAAAATGTATGGTAAATACTCAGTATTTACCGAAAGAAAATGCAAACACTAACTTGAAAAGATATATAGACCCTCTGTGCACTGTAGCTTTATTTACAAAAGCCCAGATAATGGAAGCAGCCCAAGCCTCCATCAGTAGAAGAATGGATAAAGATGGGAGGGAGAGAGAGAGATGCCATGGGATAGTGCACAGCCACACACAGGATGAGATCCTGCCTTTTGCAACAATGCGGAAGGAGCTAGAAGGTATTATGCTGAGTGAGGCCAGCCGGAGACCGACAGACAGCACACGATCTCATTCCTACGTGGAACTGGAACAAAAAATGAATCAACAAAAAGCCGAGTCAGACGGCTGCCAGAGGGAAGGGGAGGGGAGGCACAGGCTTCTGGCTCTGGAGTGAGTCACCAGCGTAAGCCGCAGCTGATGGGGCTGTAATGCGCACACGGTCCACACCTGCAGGAAGCAGAGCACAACGTGCTGTTGTTTGGGGCGTACACGTCTGTAATCATTACCTCTTTCTAGGAGGATAAAATTTTAACTCCATTATAATTCAGCATTATAAAAATGTCCTTTCTCATCCCCAGTAACAATTTTTTTTTTTGCCTTAAAGCCTGGTTTTTTTATATTAACATAGCCATTCTATCTCTCTCGGTTCTTGCTTCCACGATAAATCTTTTTGCATCTTTTTCAGTCACTGAATCTAAAGCGAATTTTTTTTTTGAAGATTTTATTTGAGAGAGCGGGAGAGAGCACGAGAGTGAGCGAATGAACTTGAGGGGGGTGAGAGGCAGAGAGAGTGGGGGAGCAGGGAGCCCAGCGCGGGGCTCGATCCCAGGACCCTGAGATCATGACCTGAGCCGAAGGCAGACGCTTAATGGACTGAGCCACCCAGGCGCTCCTAAAGTGAGTTTCTTATAGATAACATACAATTTTGGTTAAAAAAATCCATTTTGCCATTTCTTTTAACTGGAGGCATTTAATCCATTTACATAATGTACTTACCTATAGGCAGGATGCACGCTTGACATCTCTGCTATTAGTGTTTTGAATGTCTTAGGTCTTTGGGGCTTTTTTGCCTCTCACAGCCTTGGAGTTCAACAGATACTCTCCAGGACGCCGGTTAAGTTCCCTTGCTTCTTGTGATACTGTGATTTATAATAAATACTTGGGTCTTTGTCCCTGTTCCTGACACAGAGCTCCTAAAACCCCTGGAATTTCCTAAGTGCTGAGAGCAGAAAAGGCATCTTTTGTTATGTTAATGAAAAGCCAGAGATTTCTGGAAACCCCCCTGGGCAACCTAGGGCTGGGGGCTGGCTGCCAGGGTAACCAAACCTGCGATTAGAGGGTTGGGATTTTTAATCCAGCCCCCAGGACCTCTGGGGAGGGGAGGAGAGTTCATTCCCCAAGGCCAATGACTTAAATCCATCGTGCCTACAAAATAAAGCCTCTGCAGAACTCAAAAGGCCAGGGTTCAGAGAGCTTTGGGGTTGGTGAACACAAAGGGAGTTCCAGAGAAGGCACGGGAAGTGTGGACCTGTTCCCCATTACCGTGCCCCGTTCTCCTTTTACAATTAACCAGTAACCTAGTAAGTAAAACACTCCTCCGAGTCCTGCGAGCTGCTCCAGCAAACTAATCCAACCCAAGGAGAGGACTTGAGGAGCCCGATTTATAGCCAAGGCTCAGAGGCCTCGCTGACAGCCCGGGCCGGCACCTGGCACCCGGAGGGGAGAGAGGCAGCCTCGGGGGCTGAGCCCTTAACCTGTGGTGATCTCACCTTGGATCTAACTGGGAGATGCGCTTGGTGTGGGGGGAAAAGCCCGCCCGGAGCAATCGGGAAGAGAATCATATTCTTTTCCCATGTTTTAAAAATTTATTATAGTAGGGGCTGCCCTTGGGATTACAATTAGCACCTCAACTTGAAACAATCTACTCTGCACTCCTACTAAGCAATCTCTCCAGCAGGCAGTGGTTTCCCCAACATGCCAACCCCCTCCACACCCCGCCTCGCTCCCTGTCCTGCAGATTACACCTCTACCCAGTGAGGCCGTCCACACGGCGCCGGGACTCTTGCTGTAACACCGAGTTCCCAAAACACGGTTACACGGTCTTTCACAAAACCCGGGCGGGCACTTTTACCGGTGCTCCTCACTCCCCGTGGTTTTGAGCTCGTGCCCAGGGTCCTTCCTCAGAGCCTGGAGGACTCCCAGTGTTCCCGTGGGGCAGGTTTGCAGGTGAATTCTCTCACTTTTGGTTTACCTGGAAATGTCTTGATTTCTCCTTTATTTTTGAAGGAGGATTTAGACAAAGGATTGTTGGTTAAAAGCCTTCTCTTTAGGCCCTCTGAAGACGCCACCCACTGCCTTTGGGCTTCTACGGTTTTTGATGAGAAGTCAACAGTTAATTTTATTGATTTGCCTCTTAACAGATGATTTTCCATTCATTGTGAAGGTCTGGTTATACGTCGACATCTTTTAATCTTTTATTTATTTATTTATTGGACAGACAGAGATCACAAGCAGGCAGAGAGGCAGACAGAGGGGGAGGGGGAAGCAGGCTCCCTGCTGAGCAGAGAGCCCAATGCGGGACTCGATCCCTGGACCCTGGGATCATGACCTGAGCCGAAGGCAGAGGCTTAACCCACTGAGCCACCCAGGCGCCCTAAACATCAAAATTCTAAAATTCATTGATTTTAGTCACTTTGCCTATATTTTCTCTGTTTGAGAGGGAAAGTGGGTTCGCAAAGGTCCTTACCGTGGTTGAGGATGGTCCAAAGCCCTGCATGTTCCGCCGCCGGCCTCCCGCTTTTCTGACACTGCATTCCACTGGAGGGTGCTTTGGCATCTCCGTTCACTGGACACTAACCCTTCCGGGTTCCAGTGAGATCCTGCCTTAGTGGCCTGCCCCAGTCTAGTCTCTTGTCTGTCTCCTAAGTCACCGGAACAGGAGGAGACCACACCCGAGCGCGGAGATGAGGTGGGTTCGAGAAGAACGAGGGGTTCCTGGATGCTTTGCCACCAGCCCCTGCCACGTCGCTCAGATATGAACCCCGAGCCTGGCTTCCGGCTGAGTGAGTAGGCAGGCTACGCCACCTGGGATTCCACTTCAGCAGAAAATAGAGGGTTTACAACCACAGCTGCCATATAAAGAAGAGGTCAGTTCTGAAGGGTTTCGAGCCACAGGACTAGAAGAACCTTTAAAATAAACACTCAAGAGAAATTCTAGTCTTTAGAAAAGATTTTATTCATTAAATTTTTAGAATAGGGAATTTTTTTTTAATAACTATGATATTTTAAAAAACTATTCAGTATTTAATGATGTTTTCAATTAGAAAAAACTTGAACCCTAAAAACAGACTGTGGAAAAGAGCGGAGGCTACAAGAGGGAAAAGAAGGTGGGGACGGACCAGCTCCGTGGGTAAGGATGGGGCTTAAACACTGACTTTTAAAACCAAAAGCAAACTGCACCCGGTTCCAAAGTCTGTCTGGGGGACTCATTACTCCAGGGCATCACAGGGCACTGCCCCCACGGAAGAAGCTCGGACTAATGGGGCCCCTCACGCCTGAGGCAATCTGCATGAGGAGGGGAGGAGTCCGGGACATTTAGATCCTACTTTTTTTCATAAAGGGCTGGTACTAAGCAAAAATTTAATGTAATCTGTGCAGTATTAAAACACAGTCTAGAATTATGGCAATTCTGAATGACTTCCAGGAGGCGTTATTCAAGATACAAAGAAGGGCGGGCGGTCCGGGAGGCGGCAGATCCACTTACCTTGGGGAGGAACAACCCCCAAAGGCTTCTTACAAGTTAGAATTCAAAGCCGTCAGTTTCTCTCTAAGGACCGTGCACTTGCCCCGACACGGCCGTCTGGGAAGTCAGATCAGGAGGGGCCCGAGCTCAGGAAAGCAATGGTGGAGCTGCCGCCTCCCTGACCCCCGACATGACTCGCGTCCCCCCCATGGGCCTCCCAGCCTGCTCTGCGTGAGACAGAACTCGAGTAACGTGTCCTTGGAAAATCACAGCGCGGGGTGGGAGGGAGAACCTTCTGGGGCCATCGGCTGTCGTCCTCCAGCGCCCCACAGTCAGATAACCTCAACATCCGGAAATGTCCTTTGACTTGTTCTTTCTCTGATGTCTCGTGTCCTTGGGATCAAAGCCTCTTTCACGGGCACCCAACAAGGCCCAGGGCGGAGTTCTGGCCATATAATCCCGAGCGCCGAAGGTGGCCGAGCCCCCGCTGTCCTCGTACTCCCGCACGAGCTCCTGGAAGCGGTTATAGTCGATCCACGTCCACCACTCGCTGCCGACCTTAAACTGCAGAGGAAAAGTGCAGTCGGGTCAGGAGGAAAAACATCCATTAAAAAGTAATAATAATGAGTATTTTAAAAATTCAAAAATAAGCCTGAGTTTCTCTTCCCCCTCCCAAGGGAAAGACAACTCTTTCACACTGCGGATGCGGATCCCAGTCAGAGCGCAGCACGGGGCAGTCGGGGCAGTTTCTCTCCCCAGGGCTGCCGGTGCTGGGCGAGGAAGACCCCAGCGCCGAGGAAAGAACTTGCCCTCGAACCGCAGGTCAAGTTCATCCTCAGCTGCGTCACTGAAAGAAGGCTAATTAAATTGTTTGCGCTTTATCATGTGTTAATGGATGAGCTAATTCCTAATTCCTGCTGTTGCCACTTCTTATATGCAATGAACTTTCTTCGTTGTGTCAGCAGCACCTAGTGGGTCCATTTTATTATTAAACTTAGCCGGAGTTATTAGTGAAGCTCTAATCAATGACTTCTAATTCTGAACTGCTGACTAAGTGCTCAAACTGGCCTGTTTAACCTAACATGAATACAATATCTCATTAGTGGAAGCCTTGTTAAGAATTTCAATTCACTAAAGGGGAATAATCCAATTTGCACTCTTTTAAGAAAATTGCTTCTCAAAAGTCATTGTAGAATAATGACCAGGAATGAAGAAAACAGAAAATAAGTTGAGGAAGTTCCGAAGGAATCACTCATTGAACCGTGAAGGCTTCAGACTCAAAGCATCTATTCTGGAACTCGTGTGTGAATACATAATACCTAGTACCTGATTTATAAACAGAAAAATCATTCTGGAAGCTGCTGTCTTCTAAAAACCCTGATTATGAACCAAGTTCACTGAGAAAAACACTGAAAATGTATAGCTTCCTGGATTCAGAGTATTAAAATATGCCGAATTTCAATGACATCTGATTTTTTTGCCCAAGAGCTAAGAGGTTTCTAGTGGGAAAAAAGCACCAAATAAATGGCAAGCTTTAGTCTGTCTACGAATCATGAGAAATCAGCTTCTGGTGAGACCGTTCTTTGAGATGGTGCCCCAGGGGCCTCCAAGGACTCTACACCCTAGGATACAAAATCCACGTCTCCCTGCCATTCGCCCTCCCGGGACAGACGTGTCCTCTGCTGCCCCTGCAGCAACCGGTCAGCCCCGGGCACGGAGCCTCCGGACTCCAGAGGTACAGGTGCCCCCGCCCGCCCGGACCCGTCGCACCCAAACGGCGTCCGGTCCCACGGCTCCTCGCGAGCTGCACTTCTGTGGCCCTGACCCGGTCCCGCAACACAGGTCCTCATCTCCGGGGCTCGGCGACAGCGCTCCTGCTGACGGGTCTCCTGAGGCCCGGTCTGGCCGCTTCCACCGCCCGCCGAGCGAGACTCAGCTCATCCGCCTACACTGAACAGAGCCCCGTTACTGGGAACCTGCAGTGTAAACGCCAAACCTCCGTCCCGAGGCTCTTGGCGAGCGGATCCCCTCCCACGTGACTCCTATCCTCCCCCGTCTGATTAGCAGCGCCTGTGACTCCTATCCTCCCCCGTCTGATTAGCAGCTCCTCGTGCCTCACGCCCCTCCTGACCGCCCGTTGCTCTGCGCAGCCGTCCTGATCCCGCAGGCGGTGCGGGTTCGCCTGCCGCAGGACCTCGCTCCCCTGACCTTGGCCAACTTCCAGACCCGCTTCTGTAGTGACCTCCGCAGCCCACCCCCGACGCTATGCCGGCTGGGGCTGTCGCTGACTTAGCACGCAGGAACTGAGGCTGGCACTTCGGGTACCCAAGGGCCTAGCCTCTTTCCCCTCACCGCCAACAGGTCCGCAGCCACACGATGAGGAAAGTTTCCACCTACACCACGGACATCTTCAGGATGCTGTCGGCGCCGTGACACAGAATGTGTGGTTCGCACGGTGTACGCACAAGGGGAGGCACCACACTCACACCTTACTGCAACCGGGTGACACTCCAGCTGGTGTAGGAGTAAACGTCGTCACTCTGTGTGTGACGGTAAAGTGAGGCCAGTAACGACGGCCACCTTCTCTTCCTCCCACCCGTAACAGTTACGGAGCGCTCATGATGGCCTTGGCCCAGTCACAGACCTTTAAAATAGAATTATAATCTAATGTGGGGTGTTCAGCGAGTGAGCTTATGCGAGTGCAGAGGAAGATGTGTAAGTCACTCCCACCCCCCCGGAGCTTGGCCCTACTAGAAAAGCCCTCCTAGGGGCCCTCTGCTTTGCTTGCTGTGAGACAGACAACTGAATCCTCGTCCCATGTCTCTCCCTTCGGACTTCAGATCTTTAGGTCCCTTTTTGGATTCCAAAGGCTGACATTGCAGGGTCCACCGTCCTGGTCTTCCTTTTCCCTCAAACTCCATCACTTGCCATGGGTATTCTAACAGGGACTAAAAGATTAGCTTAAACCACAGCAGCAGACTTTAAATCTTTTTTCACCGCAATTTACAACAAGAAATATATTTTGTATCTCAGTCTAGTCACACACACACGTTCTGGAAACACAACTTTCACAGACCTATGGCAGTGATTTCATTATAAAAGAAAAGGAAAGGCACTTGCTGCAGGCGGCTAGGCTCCCTGACCCTGATGCAGTTAAGATCCGGTCCCCTCTGGCGGTGGAATTCTACTCTGGCTTAAAATGGAGGAAGTCAGGGGCGCCTGGGTGGCTCAGTGGGTTGAGTCTCTGCCTTCAGCTCGCGTGGTCTCGGGATCCTGGGATCGAGCCCCGTGTCGGGCTCTCTGCTCAGCGGGGGGGCCTGCTTCCCCCTCTCTCTGCCTGCCTCTCTGCCTACTTGTGATCTCTCCGTCAAAAAAATAAAGCAGGGGGGCACCTGGGTGGCTCAGTTGGTTAAGCAATTGCCTTCGGCCCGGGTCATGATCCTGGAGTCCCGGGATCAAGTCCCGCATCAGGCTCCCAGCTCCACGGGGAGTCTGCTTCTCCCCCTGACCTTCTCCCCTTCTCATTCTCTCTCTCAAATAAATAAATAAAATCTTAAAAAAAAAATAAAAAATAAATAAATAAAGCAGGTGTATTAGCTGCTGGGTGTCGCCTGTAACCAGATGCCACAGAGCGGGTGGCTTCCACGGCAGACAGAAGTTTCCCAACAGTCTGGAGGCGGGGAGTGCACCGGCTCCCGTCTCAGTGCGTGTGTGCGGGGGGTGTCTCTTCTTGGGAGGATACCGACCCCACCAGATCAGGGCCCCACCTTTATGACCTTCACTTAACCTTAATTATCTTCTGAGAGGCCTTCTCAGGAGAAGAAGACACACCCCCTGGGGGGCCTTCAACATGTGAATTCTGAACGGACCTACATACTCAGTCTAGAACACTGGGTGACTCTTAACACCAAGCCACCAGAGTCCTAAGACAAAATGAATCTTTATATGCCCAAAGATAATCAGGATAATTTAAAATAACAACGCAGAAGAAGTCATACTGTTTCAGGAAGAAGGCAGACGCTGAAAGGGCAAACGCTGATAGACGGGTAGAGAGATGCGCTGAAAGGCAGAGATGCAGAAACAGAAGAATAAAACCCCAATCACCAAATCCGAGGTTAAGTATGCTGAGACGGGAGGTCGGCCTGCTTCAGGAACTCCTCAAATCCAACAGTAAGGGAAGAGGCAAATCTATGCAGAATTACAGATAAACTCAAAAGCTCACCGATGATCTCAACAACACACCACAAGCGCGATGAAGTACAGACAGAGCTGGCCGTGGCTGAAAGAGCCGGGCTCTGCGGCCTTGTGGGGCAGGCGGGCCGGTGCTACGGGCTCCCATCGTCCACAACAAACGGCAGCCCCCGGGGTCCTGTTCTCATTATTTTCTCTTCACAGAGGGAAAATGTCACTGGACAGAATAATGGCAAATAGATTCTTTATTACTTTGGTGTCTAAAAGGATTCTATCAAGGATGACAGATTACACACATGCACATACTTCACTTCTTGAAATCCCACTAGAGTGACACCGAAGGTGTATCTGCAAGATACATAAACCTGTAAACACAAAGAGATCAGGAGAGGAGAAACAGCATCAAACTTTTAGAAGCTGCAAGGATGACAGATGGGCCGTACCTGGCTTAGCCCACCCAGGGGCACAGCATCTTAAACCAGCAAACAGAAAAATACTGGATTCGACCTGACTTATGCCTCAGAATTCCCCACAGGCCGGGGAACTGGTGGCACAGTCACCTCAGGAAGTAGGGGTAGAAGAAGCACCAACTTCAACTCACGCCCTCAAAAAAGTCCCAAAGAAAGAATCCCAAGTTCCCTCCATACTCTGCATATACATACAGCTGAGCAGCTGCCCAACCACCCTCCCCAGCAGAAGACAGGAGGTTTATTCTCATAAGACAGTAAGAGGGAAAACCCAGGGACTGTGGGGTAGCAGGCAGAACTGAGAACAGGGCTATCATATCAGAAATGAGAGTTCAGAACAGCCCTGTTCCCTGCCCGCTTCCCCACCCCTGATGGTCATGCAGCCTGGGAAAGAAAAGGCGACCCTTCTGGCCAGCCCAAGAGGACTGACTGAAAAGTACTATTTGGGTTTTCAGCTAGATTTCTCTAAAATAAAGTCAAGCCCAGTCCATACACTTAGGACTTTCAATACTTGTTTTAGTTTCCCACTTAAATATGGTCAGAGAACAAGAGAACTAAAAGTAAGCCAAAGGAAAAGAGTAACAGAGTAACCAGAGCGTAGGCGAGGAGAAAACAGCAAACAAAACAAGATAAAAACCCAAACAACTGAACTAAAACAGTTGTCCTCAGAAAAATGAGACAATACTGTATCCACAAAAAGGTTACCCTATAAAAGAGCACTCAAGGAATGAAAAGAACCCCAGACTTTAAAACTATAGGAGCAAAGATGAAAGATTCACAGTAAACTTAAGAAAAAAAAATTTAAGAGAAAATCCTAGAATGCAGAATAAAAAGACAGAAAACAGGATAGAAGTTACTAAGAAAATAAATAAAAAACTAAAGGACTTGCCCAAGAGACCTAACTTTAAAATAACACCAGTTTTTGAAAGAAAGGAGAAAAAACAGCAAAGAGGAAGTCCTCAGTGAAATGATCCTGGAAAAACATTTTATGACGTGAAGGCCGTGAGTTTCCAGATTAAAGGGGTGGACGAAGGATAAGAACAGTCGGACTGCCTGAGACACATCTCAGTGAAATTTCAAAACAAGGGAGACAAAAGGAGATCCTAACAAGGGAAATATGGCCATACACAAAGGATTCAGGATCAGAATGCCTGTAGGGTTCTCAAAAACCACACGGAAAGCTCAGTGGTGCTGATGCACAGGGGCCAGTGTGCGACAGAGAATTCCATACCCAGCTGAACTATCAATCAAGTGTGTAGGAAGAATAAGAACATTTTTAGGAATTTAAGTTCTCAATAAATTGGACCTTCCACACAACACTTCTCAGGATTCTTCTGGAGGATGTTTCACCTAAATGAGACAGGGATCCCCCAATTAAGACACCCCACACAGGAGAGAGCTCAAGGAAGGCCCAGTATGGCAGCTGTGTGTCCAAAGCACGTGGGCCAGAAAGTGCCCCTGGGGAGACTCTTGACATCACTCGGCATCAGGAAAATATAAACCAAAACCACAGTGAGATCCCACCTCCCACCAGTCAGAATGGCTAAAATGAACAAGTCAGCAAATGACAGATGTTGGTGAGGATGCGGAGAAAGGGGAACCCTCCTACACTGTTGGTGGGAATGCAAGCTGGTGCAGCCACTCTGGACAACAGCGTGGAGACTCCTCAAAAAGCTGAAAATAGATATGACTGAGTGATTGCACTACTGGGTATTTACCCCAAAGATACAAATGTAGTGATCCAAAGGGGCACGTGCACCCAAATGTTTACAGCAGTAACTTCCATGATAGCGAAACCATGAAGAGAACCTAGATGTCCATGGACAGATGAATGGGATGAAGAAGATGGGGTGTACACACACACATACACACAATCACACACACATACACACAGGAATATTACCAGCCATCAAAAATGAAATCTTGCCATTTACGACGTAGATAGAACAAGAGGGTATTATGCTGAGTGAAACAAGCCAATCAGAGAAAGACGATTATCCTATGATCTTAATAAAGTGGAATCTGAGAAGCAAAACAGAGGATCATCAGGGAAGAGAGTAAAAAACAAAACAGGGCAAAACCAGAGAGGGAGACAAACCATAAGAGGCTCAATCACAGGAAACAAACAGGGTTGCTGGAGGGGAGAGGGAGTGGAGGAATGGGGTAACAGTGGAGGAACGGGGTAACTCGGTGATGAGTATTAAGGAGGCCATGTGATGTAATGAGCACTGAGTGTTATATAAGACTGATGAATCACAGACCTGTACCTCTGAAACCGATATTATATGTTAATTTAATATTAATTATTTTATTATTTATTTATTTAATGTAAACTATTTTAATTGAATTAAAATAGCTTAAAAATTTTTTAAATAAATAAATAGATGAACATGACAGGGAACCCAACCCATCCGAGAGGAGACACAGGTGGCAGAGAATTTGAGAGTTCACTTAGCTAAAGAATATAGAAATCTAGACAAAGAAAAAATAAGTAAATATTAACTCTAAGGAAACCAGAAGGTACGCTGGAAACAAACAGCAACCACAGAAGACTGCACTGCTCGACAGTGAACAGTTTGGTCCTGTAATGCGTAAAACTACGGTATGCGTAGTTGCAAAGGTGGGAGAAGAGGGAAGGTGTGATGAGCAAGGGCAGGGGAAAGCCTCATCTCATCTTCCACAGTATGAAGAGATAATGAGAAAAAAACAGTGAACAGCAGCAACATTGAGCATGTTATTTAGAGACATAAAGACAAATACCAAAATAATCACCCAAAAGTTGAAGGTGGTTGTTGCTTGAGAGGAGAAGGAGCTATGTTTGAGGAAAATACAAGGAGCTGCTGGTTTCTGCAATAAACTTAGACTTTTTAAACAGTCTCTGCAGAATTCTGATAAAACTAAAAAGCAAAATTTTAAATAGTAATGACCAATCTCTGAACGACAAGGAAGAGTATTAAGAACCGAACCAACAAACAAGGCGGGGAGGAAAGGGGAGGCCTGCACGACAACGGTAGTGGCCACCATTTATGAAGTGTCCTACTGAGCACGCGGCACTACGTCTGGTTCTCTATCTTGTGTAACCCCCTAAAACAAAACTCATGTGGTTGGACTCTCATCTTTAATACTCTCATCTTTAAAAGTGTGAACGTCCAAAACGGCCAAATAACAAATATGCCAAGGCCCTATCCTCTGTAAGTGGAGGAGTCAAGGTTCCAATCTGTGGGTGTTCAAGCCCTGGGGTCATTACGCTTTCACACACCGTTAGCTGTCAAGCCGGAAAAACGACAGAACTCGTGATAACCAGGGTGTCTCTCAAATAGCTTGGAGGGCAAAGAGATTTTTCTCACCCCTGGATCTATTTAAGTGTGATATTCCTAAGTTAACTCCCTTTGCTTAACTGCTCTAAAAGCTACAGGAAATAATCCGTATGCTCCAAGTTCTTCAGGTCTTCCAACCATCCTCAACATGAAGTCTGAAGGACGAGCACAGTGAGGAGAAGTGCGTTGTCCACTACGTCTCTACCCATGCACAGCACAGCAGACTGTCTGCTCCAAGGCCAATGCAGGGGAGACGAAGACTTCCATGGGACCTCGAGTGTTAGCTGACTCTGCCTTTGAGTGTTCTGTGTTACATACACAGCTTTTGTCCCTTTTGGCAAGATAATAATTAAAAAAATTAAATTGCCACACTAGGGAGAGCTATTCCTCCCAGTATCTTAACTGGCTCCCAACAGCACAGGCAGTCTAGGTGAGCTCACTTCTTGTTTCTGCAGGTGAAGAACGGACTTCCCACTAGTTTTAACAGTATCGTCCATACACAGACGTCTATGCGGAATATCCACAGCCACGTCAAACTCAAAATGCCACAAACAAAAATTCTTACCACTTGGCCTGTCATTCTTGTGCCTCAATCATGCTGTGCCGAAGTCATTCCAGCTTTTAAATGATGAATACTGTGTAGCTTCTGGAAAAGTTCAAATCATTCAAAGGCAAACGTCTACCCAGCCAAGAGTGCAGGAAGTCCTGCATCTGAGCCAAAAAGAGCAGATCAAGAGCTAGTGATTGACAGCACCACTGGCGACAGTTTGTGCAAATATTCCTGCACATGATATGTGGTATTCTCTGCTGAAAAGTCAGATCATCAGCACCTTAGGGAAGACCCTTTATTACAGCCCCATCACAGGCAAGGCGCTAGTCTGGCTGCCCCGTCCGTACCTGTCACTTTATTTAGCCGTCACAGTAACCCGGAAACAGAGTCACCCTCTTCTTCAGATAAGAAACATGAGAAACGGGGAGTCTAGGGTTTGAGGAGAGACGCGGCACTTCACAGTTCAGGGGCTCCCATGACCCTTCACTTCAGTCACCAGCTCTAAGTTCAGGGGCTCCTAAGACCATCTTCAGTTTGACAAAATCGCTAGAAGGACCCACAGAACTCAGGGAAAGCTGTTAGAGTCAGTATGGCTCATGACAGCATAAGGACAGAGATCCAAACCAGCCGAGGGAGGAACCACATGGGACAGACTTCAGGAGAGTTCCATCCATGGAGCTTCCCGGTGTCCTCTTTCAGGAAGAGTGGTCAGAGCTCATCTCAGCCATCAGATGGGCAAGAAGTGGCATGGAGAGTTGCCAGCCTAGGAAGCTCACCTGAACCTTGATGTCCAGAGCTCGTTGTTGTTTTTTAAAGGGGAGGTGGGCAGGGTGCCTGGATGGCTCAGTGGGTTAAGCTCTGCCTTTGGCTCAGGTCATAGTCTCAGGGTCCTGGGATCTAGCCCCACATCGGGCTCCCAGCTCAGCAGGGAGTCTGCTTCTCCCTCTAACCTCTCCCCTCTCATGTTCTCTCTCACTCTCTCTCAAACAAATTATTAAAAAAAAGAAGAAAAATCAAAAGAATCAACAATAACAAAATATCCTCTGGAACTCATAGGTTATTATAGCATGGGTGCAAAATAGGAGGTAATATTCTGAGAAATATTAGCTAACTGCTTTCTCATATATCAGGAATGAACAAATGGGATTTGAAGTTAAAAATACTGTACCATTTACATTAACATAAAAAAAATGAAACACTTGTGTATAACTCTAACAAAGCGTGTACAGAATCTATATGCAGGGGAAAAGGGTGAAAGAAGTCATGGAAGATCTAAACAGGAGGTATTTCGCATTCACAGATTGGAAGACTGAACTTGTTAAGATATCAATTTTTCCTAGCTTCATCTGTAGATTCAACTTGATCCCAAACAAGATACTAGCAAGTTTATAGGTATTAACACACTGATTCTAAAGTTTACATAAAAAGGCAAAAGACCTAGAATAGCCAACCCAACAGCCAAGAAGATGAATAAGTTGGAGAACTGATACCACCCGATTTCAACAAAGCTAACCAAAGCCAAGATTGCATAGTATTGGTGAAAGGACAGACACACAGATCGATGGAACGATACAAAGACCCGAAATAGACCCACACAAGTAGAGTCGACTGGTACTTGAAAACATATAATCCAGCATGATATAGGAAGAACAGTCTTTCCAACAACTTGACATCCACATGCCAAAATCAAACAAACAAAAAAAAAATCTCAATATAAATCTTATAGCTTTCAGAACAGATCTTAGACCTAAACATATAATAAAACCACAAAACTTCTAGAAGGTAACATAGGATGAGGTCTAGGTGATCCTGAGTTTAGAAACCTAGCATCATCCATGAAAGAGAAAGTTGATAAGCCAGATTTTATTAAAAATGTTTGCTCTGAGAAAGGCAGTTAAGAGAATGAAGAGTCAAATCACAGACCGGAAGGAAATATTTGCAAAACACATCTGATAAATGGCATGTATCCAAAATATGTAAAGAATTCTTAAAACCCAACAATGAGAAAAAAACAAACCCAATGAAAAAATAAGCAAAAGATCTGAACAGACACCTCACTGCAGAAAATGTCCAGGCAGCAAATAAGCATATGAAAAGATGTTCATCTTTTCACATTATGTACTTTTCAAAACGTGTACAATGTATATAGTACAAATACTGAACCTTAAAAAAAAGGAAATACTTTATATTTTGAAATACATACATAAAAATATATGTGAAATATATATAAAATACAAAAATCACTTAGGAGAGGTCGGGGAATCCCAGGCAAAGGTGCAGACTGTGAGAATTTATGTTACAAACGTACAAAGTAACTTCACTGAAGGGGAGGAAGAGGAAAAGGTGCTGACCTAAGTAATTCTGGAAATAAGCGGAGCTTCTAAGACGAAAGCCAAAGGACCTACACACAAGCACTGTGCTCTAGGGTTAAAAGTTCTAACAATCCTGTACTCGTCGGGACGCCTGGGTGGCTCAGTTGGTTAAGCAGCTGCCTTCGGCTCAGGTCATGATCCCAGGGTCCTGGGATCGAGTCCCACATCGGGCTCCTTGCTCGGCAGGGAGCCTGCTTCTCCCTCTGCCTCTGCCTGCCTCTGGCTGCCTGTGCTCGCTCTCTCTGAAAAATAAATAAATAAAATCTTAAAAAAAAAAATTTAAAATTAAAAAAAAAAACAATGCTGTACTTGTATCTTGGAACTATGTGATTAAGGAAACAGACGGCTGATAAAAGGAGCCAAGTTTCTTACTGTTAGAAGGGAATTTATAAATAAGCAAGAAGCAGCTAGAGTGAGTCCTGCTGGCAATGGGTTAGTGTTTGAGACGTTAGCATGTTTAGCTTCATACAGATACAACTGGATGCACGCAGAAATACTTACAGCCACGTGTATATACAAAGGCTGGAATATACGCACAATTTCTTTGCTGTCATACACCATTTCAAGGGCATAAAAGAAGAAACGACACCCCAGCAGCACCAAGCACACCTTTGCTCAGATCTTGGCTTCTAACACCACTCTTCAATAAAGGAACCGGGGCTGCTGAGAGAAATGACCACTTCCAGGACTGGAGCAGAAAATGTACAGGATGAGCCTGGAGCACCTTGTAGAGCCAGAAAGGAAAGTGCTCAAGACCAAAGACAAAGAAAGCCCTGAACCCTGATGGGAGCACATCAAAGGAGCACAAGAGCCCGCTAGATGAGATCCTAGCGGCCAGAGCTAGAATAATTTGAGCAACGAAAGAAATGAAGTCGAACTGGATTATAACCCAAGGTACAAAATAAATACCATGAGTCCATACTGCTATTAAAAAATGAGTGAATAAGTTAAAAATTGGGAAAAAGAGATAAACCTATTTATGTAGCTATCTCACCATCGAGGATGTGGACCATAACTCTCAGTTCTTACATGTGGGCTGCAGAGTGACATCTTTCCGAAGAGTAAATGTACAGAAAAGGGAGGGGAAGAGTAATTTTACAGTGAGAAACCAAACAAACGCTACTTCAGTTCGCTGGCCAAGGTCAACATCACCAGGTATATGTCATGTTGGCCGTATGCATCCCTGACACAAGACGGTGAAACTGGCACTTTACCTCTGTGACTTTCCTCCTAAAAACCCACAAGCCAGGTCTTATGAGAAAAACTCTGGACAGATTTCAGTCGTGGTATATCCTACAGAAGAGTTCGTGAGTACCCCTCAAAGCTGTCAGAGTTACCAAAAACAAGGAAAGTCTGAGAGACTGCCGTAGCCAAGAGGAGCCTAAAGGGACATGACATTAAATATAATATATTCTTCTGGATGGAACAGAACAGAAAAAGGACATTAGGTAAAACCTAACAAAATCCAGACTATGGGCTCTGGTGAGTCACGGAGCAGCACTGGTCGGCTAGTTGTAACACCATACTACACCAATGCGAGATGTTCGTAACAAGGCAAATCTAGAGTACAGAGGAACTCTTTGTACTGTCTTCTCAATATTTCCATAAATCCAAACTGCATGTACTAAGACATGAAATCTCTTTTTTTAAGTAAGCAATTAAGTCTTAAAACAGTGCTTTGTGGATTTGCGAGCCGTACACGTAACCTACTACTTGGTTTCTGCTGGCAGCGGCCACTTTAACAGGATATCACCAATCTGCAGAGGGGAAGGACCTCACTGTTTCTACAGTAAAATTATCACGTGTATTGTATTCATCAAGGTCTCACTCAGGCTTGCAGACCGACAGGCCCAAAGTTACACTTGAGCTGGGACTGGAGAACACAGACGCAGAGGGGTGACTATCTCCGTATCCCAGTTTTCCTCCACAGCACAGAGAGGTCCACCCTCCCCCTGTAGACAGTCTCCTGTGGGCAACTGCACTTATCTCTTTGTCCCTCGAGCTCAACCTTGGAACTAAAACATGCTGACTTATCTTGAGTCTGTGTCCGTCTTTCCTTTGTTCAAAGTCAAAGAAACTCATTGAACTTTTTGCTCCTACCCATTAAAGAAACTCCCTCTTATCCAGAAACTCCTTTATCTAGAGTCTAAACATCACTTCTAAATGACAAAACTGTTGTGAAAAAAATAATCATCCATTAAAAAAATATTCCAAGAATTAAGAAATGCTTTGCATGTGACATACCACATGGCAATAACGAGATTGCTGTAAATGATGCCAATGACCACGGAGTATTCTGGGGACAGACAGGGTGATACGGATTGTAGTGGATTCTCCAGAGGCTGTTCCATGTTGTGAAATCTTACTAATTTAATGTAGAATCTTAAAAGGTCATTTGAATGTAAATATTCAACCAATGCTTGAAATCTCTAGAATCTTTTTTTTCTTTTAAAGAATTCACCTTATGCTTTGGGCTACATGGTATCCTAGAGAGAATTTAAAATTTTTGAAGTGGATAAAGAAAGAAATGCCACAATGGAGGGATTTTTCAGTGCTGCACTTGATGGCAATGTTCTTATTTCTGCTAGCCAGCTTTACTAGAATCAGAAAAGTACAGCACAGCAGAGAGAAGAAACTTTCAAAAAGCATGGATCGGCATCAGATTCCTGCTGCAGAAAAACAGGGAGGAGACAGTGAGCAGGAAAGTAAGTGGATTTAACAACCATCAGGTCACTGATGACCTGAAAAATAGCAAACTCCGTAGAATAAGTATTTGTTGAATAAATGAATGAATGAATAAATAATAAGGAGGGAGATAAATATGTATCATAATTAGGAAGGACGATGGAACACTGTCTCTGCTTTCTGAAGCTCAGACAGTGAAGAAGGGACGGAGGATGGTGAAGGGGCTGTCAGTTCTCTAAACAAACATGGAGAATCCATCGTGTCCCAGGGACTCTGGGAAGTGCTGGGGATGACACCCTGTGTTCCATGAACACACAGC
>ML093295.1:29557-49043 GCA_003697995.1 Taxidea taxus jeffersonii | reverse complement strand
CACATGGATCCCAGAGAGGTAGCCCCCAAGAAGATCTGTTTTACCGTTTTAAGGAGCAGAAATTCCACAGGGGAACTGCAGTGGGGCAGGTGTGAGTGTCTTCCTGGCAGAATAGGCATCTTGGGCAAAGGAGGAGGAAAAAAGCAACATGGCGGAACCTTGCAGAGGCCCAGAGAGGGGGCCTGGGACAAAGCTGAAAAGGCCCTGATTGTGAAAGCTATTAAGAATCAAGTATCTAGGGGCGCCTGGGTGGCTCAGTTGGTTAAGCAACTGCCTTCAGCTCAGGTCATGATCCCGGAGTCCCGGGATCGAGTCCTGCATCGGGCTCCCAGCTCCATGGGGAGTCTGCTTCTCCCTCTGACCTTCTCCCCTCTCATGCTCTCTCTCACTCTCTCTCTGAAATAAATAAATAAACTCTTAAAAAAAAAAAAAGAATCAAGTATCTAGGTTTTTCTTTTGCGTTCATTGCCTGACGTCCTGTTTCAAAAATATAGCAGAGCCACAGTAAGCTTGGAATTGGCAGCATCAACAATGAGGTCGTTAAACAGTCAATACCCATGCTGTTATTTACGAACTAAATGATTTGTTTTGTGGATTCTTCTAGTCTTAGGTGTCGTTTTTCTCTTTTTCTGTTTCTTTCCTTGGTTTGGTTTTCGGTTACAGCTCTGTTTTTTGTGACCTTAAAAAGGCATCCGTCGGTAACTGCCGGCCTCCTTACTAAGTGGGGTCTGATAGGCCCCGACTAGGATCAGACAGGGATGTCCTCATGTAAGTTTCAGGAAAATCTTCCCAGTAATACTGCAGGGGCGGCCTTGTAACATACCGGGTGACACTTCTAACATTACTAAAGAAAATCAACTTATATGGAAGTATTCTGCTAAATAATCTGTAATTCAAGGTGTACCCAGTGGACTGGAGTTACTGCTCCTGAGGAGACACTAAACTAAAATCTGTAAATGTCAAAACTGTGCTCACAGACTTCTGCTTCTGGACAAGGTGGAGGACATGCACTTCCTCCTACTTCTCCCACTATGTGGCTAAAATCCCTGGGTATTACACATAAAACAAGCATAAGAAGACTTTAAAGGTAGACAAAGGAAGGCAGACTGGCTATGCATTTCCTGGGCTCTGTCTGTGGCTCTGAGTAAGAATCCCGCGCTGGGTGCTGGAGTCCAGAAGCCTGGCTGAGGCCTGCAATCCAGAAATTCCAAAGGGCACAAACAGTAAACAAACAAATCTTAGAGCTCCAGAGGACCAGGAAAAGGGCTCCCTAGCTAGCAGGACAGAAAACTTTTCAGCAATAACCAACCTAGGCCATGAGAAAAACACCCCCTTCTCACCCGGGGTCAGTCAGCATCTCCGGGGGCTCCTAGACTTTCACATCCACCCAGCCAGGTTGGGCCGCGCCCTCCCTCCTCGCCGCTGGGGAGCTCTCGGAGAAGGTGGAGTGCAGGATCCGGCAGCCCCAACCCCGCTCTGTGGTCCCAGGAGCACTGGCCTCCACCTGGCCTTGCTACGGCCTTGCTACCTCACCCCACCCATGCCAGAGTGGGGAGGGAGGAAGCTTAGCAGAGAGCCAAGACCTTCCCCACTGCCTGGGGGCAACGAAGCCCCCACATCCATGATGAAAACTGGAGGAAAACTGGAGCGGGCACCTGAACCTTGACATCTCTTGGTGGAGGTGACCCCAGCCCACGACTGACCTCGGGTGACAGAGAGCAGCCTGCACCGAGCGTCTGACCAAGTCTACCACTCCCCTCCCTGTCCCTCACTGCCTGGTTCCCACCTCATCACTTCACGCTTGGACTTCCGGCTGGACTATCACAGCAGCTTTTAACTGGCTTCTCTTTTATTCTTACGGTTCATTCCCTAATGCTGCTAAACACATTTTTCTGAGACCCAGCTCTGATTGTGTCACTGTCCTACTTCCAACCCTTCAGTGCTGCCCGTGTACACAGGAAACGGCACAGCTAGGGTTCCATCCGGCACCAGCAACGCCCTTGCCCCTGACCAACCGCCCCCTTCCTTTCCTTCAACCCTTCTCCTGAACCCCGGCAACAACGAACTACTCATTGTTCTCCCGACAGGTCAGGCCTCTACACTTCTCCAAGGACCCTTCCCTGTACCTTTTTCTGCTTTCACGTCCGTCCTCGCTGGGCTGTCACCGGACATCCAAACAGCAGCTCCTCTGTGAAGCCTGTCCTGAGAGCACATACTGTCCCCAACACCCCTCTGGGTTCTCCTCTCCTCTCCCGGCACTGCTCTGATGAAAACGGGAGCTACTTGTTTCGAGAGTTGCCTTTTTCCTTTTTTCTGTCAGACCACTCTCGAAGGCAAGGACTCTGTGCTTAACTCATCTTTGCATCCCGAGTACCCAGCACTGTGCCTGACACACCTGGTGCTCAAGAAACAGTTAAGGGACGCCTGGGTGGCTCAGTTGGTTAAGCGGCTGCCTTCGGCTCAGATCATGATTCCAGCGTCCTGGGATTGAGTCCCACATCGGGCTCCTTGCTTGGCGGGGAGCCTGCTTCTCCCTCTGCCTCTGCCTGCCTCTGTCTGCCTGTGCTCACTCCCGCTCTCTCTCTCTAACAAATAAATAAATAAAATCTTTGAACAAAACAAAACAAAACATTAGTTAACGAGCGTCAGGCTCAGACTGTCTCTTTGTGCCGGTGTGTACCTGGAAGCTCCGCCCGTTACTGCGTTTATCACTCTGAATTCCAGTTGCTTGGCCCCTTCTGGGAACTCCCTGTGGATATGGGCAGAACCAAAAGGGAAGCCAGAAGCGTGAAAATGGCAGATTATCTGCAAAGGAGCGACAAACCAATCGCTGACTTTTTATCAATGGAATTCAAAAGACAAGAGAGTATCTCTATTCTGTTGAAAGGCAACAAAGGTCAACCTAGAATTTCATCCCCAGCCAAAACGTTCATTTCCAGACAAACAAGACCAGAATTTTCCATCAGCAGACACCCGCCAAAGTATATGTCGAAAAGGGTTTTCTGGGGAGAAGGGAAACAGTTCCATGTGGAGGGTCAAAAATGCAGAAAGGAACAGGGAGCAAAACAGAGTTAGAGATGCACGTCCATCCAACGGAGTCCCGACTCTGTGAGGCAGTTAACAACTCTCTGCTTCTGCCCACTCATGACCACGGGGTGCCACAGTCACAGCACGGGAGCCGGGACGGGAAGTGGGGGTTGATAAGGTGTTCTCAGGTCCCTGGTTTGCAGTTAGAGTGTAAAAGTATCCTTTACCGCTAGACTGTGATTAGCCGAGGACGCACACGGTCATTCCTCGTGCGCCACTACAAGAACAGGAAAGAGTACGTAATTCCAGCCCATTTAGAGGAAAAGTAAGACCTAACGTGGCTGAGAACATAAAGAGAGTGCAGAGAGAGGGGGAAGAGCAGTGTAAGAAGCTGGAGAGGTGCACAGCCCGATCACACTGGGTCCTAAGGTCCCACTAAGGATTTTGATTTTTAAGTTAAAAGCAAAAGGAGGTCCCTGAAGCGTCTGAGCACGACAGATCTGTATTCTCTATGCCTTGTACCTAAGAAAACACTGAACGAAGCACTAGAAAGTAAAATTCAGGGTTTGGCTTTAATTTTTAAGATTTGCTTTGTAAGTTAATTAGCTTTGAAGCTACTTTAATTAACATTTCAAATACCAGGTGGCCTTTATTTCCCTGTTCCTTGATGTCCCAGAACATACTCTTCTGTCTAAATATTTAAGTCTCACAGACCACGGGTCAGCTGGTCAGCTCACTCTCATCACAACCGACGCAGGAGGGCCTTTTCACCTGGCATTCGTGAGACTAGAGAAGGTGAAATTTTAATTGAGCAAATCTCGTCTTATTAAGTGTCGTTCAGCTAAGAAGCTCTTCGGGAAGCCATTTAAGGTTTTGGGGGAGGATAAAATGTTCTTTCATGTTCAAATTAAGCCTGACTTTACTCGTATAAAAAGCACTTATATAAGAAGAGGTACTCCACTCTTGGCCTTTATTATCTTTTTGGTATTAACTTATCTTTATTGTGATATAACTCACATGCTGCGAAATTCAGCCTTTTAAAGGGTACAGTTCAGGGATTTTGGTATAGTCACAGAGATGGACAACCGACACCACTCGATAATTCTTGAATATTTCCATCGGCCCCAGAGAAAACCTGTGATGGTAACGGTCACTTCCCAGCCTGCTCTTCCTCAGTCTCTGGCAACCACCGATCTACTTTGTCGCTACGGATTCACCTGCTTTGGACATTTCAGACAAATGGAATCACACATTATGTGCCCTTTTGTGTCTTTTCTTTTTAAACCTAGAATAATGTTTTCAGGGTTCATCCATGTCCCCTTTAAAAAAAAAAGCATTTGTTAGTGGAGAATTTGAATAGAGAAGGAGGCAGAGTCATCAAGCAAACCTGACTGTGCTACCCTCCCGTCTCAACAACAGGCGTCCTGTCTGATGTGAAATGCTGGCATCCAGGAGCCAACAGCAAGAAAGAATTCTCAAGATATCTTCGTGCAAAAAGGATGGTTTCATTAAGGCACGCAGACAGGACCTGTGGGCACAAAGAGCTGCACTGGGGTTGTGAGGAGTGACTGATCACATATTTCCAAGCTGGGAGGAGGTTGAGGATAGTGTGAGTCTCTAAGAAAGTGGGAAGCCAGGTCTCCAGGACCTCGAGGGGCTGGCCGCTGTTAGGATAATGTCATTTCGTGCTGTCTGGTAAAACCTTAGTCATGAGACCCTTCAGCTAGGTATCGGGGAACCGTGTTTGGAAGATGATCACTAGCGTACATCGTGGGGGCGGATAGATAGAGAAAAGACGTTTCCAAAGGGATTTTCGATGTTAAAGAAGATTCACAGAACCCCGGAGGTTGGGCTAATGTCAAGTGAAGGCTGCCTCTTGCCTTTAGCAAGGTATTAACATGGAGGCAGTTGAGTTCCTGGAGGACGATCACCCTGCCTGTCCCGAGGACTTATCAATGCGCTGAAGCTGTAAGGCCGGTTGGGTTTTCCTGTATTTCTTTGGCCTCTGTTCTCCACATCATTACACACACACCCACCAAGGGCCTCCTTTAAGTCGTCTCAGGAAAGGAGGCAAACAAGCAGACACCCCCTATAACAGAGGGAGGAGAAACTGAGGAGAAGGAGCGGCCAGAAGAATGCAAGCCGAGCTCTTCTTACCCTTTTGTGAGCTATAAGGAGGCAGTTGGAATGTTCGTGTTCACAAGCGATTTCGTAGTCGGGGATCAGATCCACCAAGTCCTGGACAAAGTGCACCACCTCCTCATGCCAGGGCACGTTGGCCATGGTGAGACTGCTTGCTGAGCTCTCTCCACAGTAGGTGACACCCTGCAGAAGCAGTACAACAATCGGAGATAATTACAGACCTACTTCAGTGTCACGGAACTAATGTCAGACCAGAAAGGCGTCTAGAGATCCGCCCGACCCCACCCCCCAACCCAATCTAATGCAAAGCTGAAGAACTTGACAGTGAATCATAATGATAAAATCTGCTTAGAAGCTCACACAAGTCGGCAGGAGCTCCCAGGCCGATTCCCTCCCTGCCCTGCGACTGCAGCGCTCAGGTGCCTGGCTTCGTGCGCTCACAAGCTCTGCTGTCTGGGAACAGCACTGTATTTGAACCAATAACGCATCTTTTCATTCAGATTCCTCTGTGCACCATAACAGGTTAATTCTCAAGGAACTATAATCTCCTAGGCCAATAATGGAGGCATGGCTGGCACCCACAAAAATCCAGTAAACACCTTACTCACTGGCAAAATGAGATGAGCTCCCGTTTTCCAGCACAGTTTAGGCTTGATAAGGTTGGTAAGGTTTTCCTGTAAAGGGCCAGCTAGGGATCTCTTTGAAATTGCTCCTTGAGGAGATCACTTTGTAATGCATTTTGTAAATGATACACTTAAACACACATTCATGCTATATATACACCCCTTCCACACGCTTGCATTGTAAGCGTGTCTCACCTCTCCAGAAATTCCCGAGTCATACAAACAGAGGTAAATTGGCTTCTCAGTCTTTTGAACTCTCCCTGACAGCGCAGGCATATAGGACCTCAAAGTTCCATAACTAAGTTTTCTATTTGGTAAGTTACATAACGATATACTTCCTAGTAATAAGGGATATCTTAACTTTGTGGGCTCTTTAGATACTCCAGGATCAAACTTTCTTGGCAAGTGTTTTGAATATTCGAGATCTGCTACGACTAAGGAGGGAATGACTGAAATAAAAAGACATCCACTCACACGCTCTCACACATACATGGATACAGATGTGTGTACGCACACACACACATTCACACATGGATACAGATGTGTGCGCACACACACAATCACACATACATGGAAAGATGTGCACAATCACACCTACATGATACAGATGTGCACGCACACACATGCACGGATATAGATGTGTGCGCGCACACACACATACATGGATACAGATGTGCACACACACACACACACTCACACATGCTCTCTCTCACATACCTGGATACGGACACACACACGTACACACACACACACAGCCTAGAGGAGGGAGGGTGCCATGTTACGAAGAGCCCGCGGATGCGCACCGCAGAGGGCCCGTGACCCCGCAGACGGTGCAGCTGGGAGTTGGCCGGAGACTCCGATGAGCTCTGCAAAATGTGCGACCCCAGATGGCCGTTCAGAAAGGTCACTGGTGCGCTCAACCGAGATGACCTTTGCTGAACACAGACTGGAGGCGACCCAGCTTAGTTGTAATAAACAACAGCGTCTTCTCTACCAGCCCGACGATTTACAGAATTCATTAGACTGAGCTTGAGACTTCGGTGAATTTAAAAAAGCAAATAACATGTCAGTTTTAAAAACCTTTAGGTATGGCTGAAAAATTGTACTAAATTTCCCCCAATGTATACAAAACGCAGAAATGACCTGCTGGTAGGTCAAATTAGTCAGAAAAATGACTTTATTTCCATTTAAGTACGGTGGATGATACGTGAATCATACGAGCAAGCGTGTACATGGTAGCAACACAAAGGAGTTGACGTTTCCTATTTCAAGTTCCTTGAAACAGATTTGAGATTAGAACTTACATTGAGGACAAGGGCTTTGGAAAATATGTGAGTATTTCCTGTTCAGCAATAACTCACGAGCCGCTAAGCACGGACTTGGCTCGATCGGCCAAGAGAGAACGAGCGCCGCAGCTGTGCAGTCGTGCTTCGTGGGACGCTGTCCCGTTCCTTCGCGGGAGGCCTCCCCCTGCGCCGAATTCCCGCGCTCGGAAGACCTCACTGCAGCCAGCCCAACCCGCGGCGCGAGCAACTTCCCGAGCCCACGACAGAGCCCAGAGCTCTCTGTGACACAAGCGCTGCGCGCAGGAACCAGCCCCAGCGAACTGGTCTGCGGGGTGAGCCCGCCAAGTCCAGCCCCCGCGCCAGTCAGGCCCCCGCCCGCCCCCCGCTCCGCTCGGGCCGCTTCACTCCACCCCGCATGCCAGTCCGACCGCCCGCTCGCCCCGACTTTCTCCGGATCACGCTTTAGCTGAATTGCCTGAAAATGCGTCCCTTCCTGTATCGGAGCTGTCTGCCCCTTCTCGTCCCATCACCGCCCTGTCCCCACCCCACTGAGCAGCCGCACCACTCTGTCCCTCGCCCCGTGGAAGGAGAGTGGCCTCAAGGAAGCAGCCGATGGGCACGACGCGGCGACTGGAGAGCCCTCACTTCAGAATCTGTAGGATGAGAGGTGGCAAGCAGACCCAAAGAAAGTGCCTGAAGACCAGGACAACTTACCCATCTCTGGGTCTGCAGTGAAAAGAATGACCCACACCCTCACGCTGCCGCCCTAGGACTCGGTCTCCTACCGGCTGTGCGTGCAGTTCCCTTGGGGATTCGAGGTCTGGGCGCAGAGCAGCGTTTTGCCAGGTTGATTCTGACACTTCAGTTATTAAGCTGACTGGGTGTCCAAAGGTTCCTGATAGTGTTGGTCTTAGTCTGATGAGAAATGTTGCACAATATACCCAAAACATGACACTCTATCCTAAAAACGTTTCAACAGCTCCTCCCACAAGAAAGCCAGCCCCAGCTTCTCAGCGTGGCACGAGGCCTTCCCACTGGACGGCCCCGCTCCCGTCCAGTCTTTACTGGGCTGAGTTTCCCACCACGTCTTCGATCTCTGTTCAGGAACCCTTACTGCTTCTGGTCCCAAACTCCGATCCTGCACAGGCCTCTTACCGATGTATATATCCTGTACATACATATATCATACATACACCTAATATACATATATAATGTATAACTATAATTCTGTCTACATTCTGAGCTTCCAGAGGGAAGAGCTATGCCTTGTTCTTCACTGTACCCCCAGCCAATCTATGCTGCATGGCCTAAAGATCAAGTCCCATATCCTTTTATATGACGTTAAACTCCAGAACCCTCTTCTGATCTAATAAAAATTTCATTCCCATTATTCAATCTTTAATGACTGGACATGAAGCAACTGATGAACTCTGGTTCGGGACCGCTACCTGAGTAACTGGATATACTCTTTACCTTTGTGCAAAGAAAGGGAGTGAGGTCAGGCTACGACATCTGCTTTACATAATGCACTCTGCAAGGACTGAGCTCTGCAGACAGATCCAGTGCCAAGAGTGTGAAGGAGGTTTAAATCATCTGACAACAAATAATTACTGAGCACTCACTATTTTCAAGGTGCAATGCAAGGCAGAGGGTAGAAAGACAGTATTTCATTTACAAATGGATTGTGCTAGGAAGTTTCTCGATACAGCAGATGTTTATAACATGAAACACATTTTCACAAACAAGCAAGCAAATAATGATCCCTAAGATTCTTAGGCTGGCAAATAAAGGCCTATTTAAGTCTAATGAAGCTAAAATATATGTTCATTTACAGGGAATAAAACAGAAAAATGTTTTATAAGACTAGCAATGAAAGAAAAGAGGGAACCAATATAATAAAGAAATAGCTTCTATTGATTTAGTTTAAATAAATGTGCTTAATGAAAAGGGATCTAAACATTTGCTGAACCCAGGCATATATTATCCCACTGAATTCTCAACACAAACCTATTAAAGTGATACTATCATTCTAATTTTAATATTGAGGAAATTTAGGCTCAGAGAGGATCTGTAACCTGTCCCAGGCTACATCAGTACTTTTGGGGAGCGTTATTGAAGTATCAGGGCCTGCTCCTCCCCACTCCCCAGAAGACTCTAGCATGTGTGTGTGTGGGGACCTCATCTTCCTTATCCATCCGTCCGCTGAAGGGCATCTTGGCTTTTTCCACAGTTTGGCGACTGTGGCCATTGCTGCTATGAACACTGGGGTACAGATGGCCCTTCTTTTCACTACGTCTGTATCTTTGGGGTAAATACCCAGTAGTGCAATTGCAGGGTCGTAGGGTATGATGCCTCCATGAGAAAGGATGAATCCCCAACTTTTGTATCAACAGGGACGGGACCAGAGGAGATTATGCTGAGTGAAATGAGTTGAGCAGAGTCAGTTATCACATGGTCTCACTTACTTGTGGAGCATAAGGAATGACACGGAAGACATGGGAAGACGGAGAGAAGGGAGTTGGGGGAAATCGGAGGGGGAGACGAACCATGAGAGACGGTGGACTCTGAGAAACAACCTGAGGGTTCTGGAGGGGAGGGGATGGGGGGTTGGGTGAGCCTGGCGGTGGGTGTTCAGGAGGGCACAGACTGCATGGAGCACTGGGTGCGCTGCATAAACTGAATCCTGGAACACTGGAAAAAAAAAAAAAGACTCCAGCGTGTGCAGACTAGGACAGAGCCCGTACACACCTGGAAAATACAAGACACGAACAAGTACTGTGTTTGCTTCTGCGGGGAGCCCCAGGCCTATGGCCGGCGGAGGGTCACTCTGTATAATCAGTCTCACACCTTCAGGGCATTATGTGACCCTGAAGTACTATTAAAGTTTTAATGCCAAGCCCCTGTGAGGGCCAGGCTCTGGGAGACTCCATTTCTGATGCAAGAGCACAGGTGAAGGACAAGCTTCCAAGCACCACTGTGTGTCAGTGGGTAGAGTCTGTCCTAATCTGTGCTGTCCCTGGTGAAAGGGCTAGTGTTTGCGCTTTAGACCTAACCCCAGCTACAAAGGACCACCGGGGCGGCCTCTCTTTCTTGAGCCCCGAGGGGACTTCCTTACAGACCGGACAGATGGCTCTGCTCTCAAAAGTATGTTTATTTTAACACAGTGACTTCTACGTGTTTTTGGAGGAATCTGAGGTTACTTAGCCCACCCCACTGCTAGCTCTCATCAGATGTTTTTCGGAGAGCACTTGTTATTACTATTTTTAAAACTCCGCCATTTTAGGAAAGTTTTCACTTTAACTAATAAGACAAGGACAGTAATGAAAATGTTTTGTCAGGCGTTAAACAGTTTAACTCGACTGAACAGGAAAGACTGCCTTCTCCCTTACATTTCAATCACTGGGGTCACAAAAGTAGCGCTGCTCACCGTGCTAATTCCCAGAGCGAGGATGCGCAGACAAGAGAGTCACAAGCCTTTCCCTGTCCTTCTTCCAAATACAACACTGTGAAGAGTCTTATATCCTTCCACACCTCTCTTATATATGAATATATCCAAACGTATGTGGTTAAAATATAATCAAGTATTATTCCAGAAATTGTTTTGCTTCCTAAGTAGACTATATTCTGCAAACATCCCTTTTGATACTTCAGTTTAAAAGGAAGATACTTCAGGGGCGCCTGGGTGGCTCAGTGAGTTAAAGACTGCTTTCGGCTCAGGTCATGATCTCAGGGTCCTGGGATCGAGCCCCGCATCGGGCTCTCTGCTCCGCGGGGAGCCTGCTTCCTCCTCTCTCTCTCTCTCTCTGCCTGCCTCCCTGCCTACTTGTGCTCTCTCTCTGTCAAATAAATTTTAAAAATCTTAAAAAAAAAATAAGATAAAAATAAAAGGAAGATACCTCGTTAGCCTGCTGGACAAACGAGGGCTGAATTTAACAAACCAAGTGATCCAGTCCTCAGCGGCGCAGCTGCTGTAACACGGGCCGTTTCTGCCTTGGGCCTTCTACAAAGAACCAGCGGATCGCCACCAGGCTTTCCCCCGATACAGCTGCTACCTGTTAGTGTATATTTTATCATTTATGTAAGGCAGTTAAAATTGAGAACAGATTACATATTTCTCCAAGATTTTTAAGTAAGTTCTGCCCAAGTGCCTCATCTTACTTTTGTGGCCTTTGCCTTACTTAGTAAGACCATCCGTGTCCCCAGACAACGTCTCCATGTCAAATGTCGTGTCTCTGGGGCTCTGATGAGGCCCGCACATGGAGGGAGCTGACAAGCCGGATGCCGGGGTCAAACAGCAGAAAGGAGCTCTTGTTTGAAAGCGACTGTGTCATTACAACATCTCAGCTGTAGCCCAGAGGCTTTATTTCTGAGTTCCAAACGAAAACATCCACCAGAGAATTACGCTGTTTACAAAGGAGCCATCTTTCTTTTAAAGATAACACGGGGGGGGGGGGCTCTTCTCCATAAACAAGGAAGGAGGGAGAGGAGGAGGGAGGGGGACAAAAGAGGTGACCCTGCGATCGAGCCAACTCGCTAACTCAAACTCCCCCGAAATGCCGCCGAGCACAGCCGCTCACGCAGGCGCTGAGGACGGAGCTTTCGGAGACTGGGTGAACCTTCCAGTCACTTTTTATCATTACGTGGATTCTTCGTTGTGCAAAAACCCCACCTGTGCAAAAAACTCCCAAGCTCTCGCGGCCCCCCTCATCCCCAGAGCCCGGGCTCATACAAACAACGGCCCACGGGACCCGCGCGTCATTCCGGAGAGATCGCGCAAACGACTGCGGCCCGCACAGAACGCGTGAAATGACCCGCACGCCCGCCGCCCTCCCGCACTGGTCTCTTCCAGCTCAGCCACACGATCGCCTCGGCCAAAACCCAGGTGCTGTTCCGATTCTGTCCCTTCACTCCCTGCATCTCAACCGGCAACAAGCTGTGGTTCTACTTCCAAAATTCGTCCCAAGGGCACTCGCTGCTCTCGGGGGTACCGCCAATGACCTTCCCCGGCCGCCCCATCTCTTGCTTTAGAGCTAGTCTAGCTACTCCTCCTCTGAACCTCTGTTATCCATTCAGGACAGCAGCAGGGTGACCTTTTAAAATCACAAATCACATCACATCCCCTCCAGCTTCAAACCTTTGCCCAGTACATCTACGATTCGAAAAGCTTACCAGGATATTTAGTATAAAACCCAGTTCTTTTCTTGCTTGGAAGCTCTAACAGAATCCGGCCCCATCCCACCTCTGTGGTTCGCCTTGTGTCTCCGCTGACTCAGCTGTCCCACTGAGATCACACGGGACCTCTGGACACTACCTGTGCCAGCAGCCCGGAATGCCCTGACCCCAGGCCTCTGTGTACCGCATTGCTTCTTCCTATTTAGGAATCAGTTGCAAAAAAGTCATCTTCTCCTCAGCAAAACCCCCCTTATGAAACCTAAAACAGCCAATCACAGTATCTAGCAAAACAGATCTGCCCTTTGGCACAGAAATCCACTTACAGGAATCCATCCCAAAGAAACACTGGCAAAAGCAGGCCGGAGACACCAGACATGACTGCCTCCTGCTGCAAGTATAAATACCACCAACCCAATAATCTTGAAGTGCAGACACACACACACACACACACACACACACACACCTGATCAATCTTCTCTTGATCGACTGCCAGTTTACAGGGAGGACAGGGGGCACAAGAACATGCAGCCGGCAGAATGTAAGACAGACAAACGAGATTACTGGTGCGGGAGGCGGGACAGAGGAGAGAAAGCACACGGGGGAGGAAGTAACAGGTTAAAAGACATTTAAGAGAGAAATAATCCAACTTCAGTCAATGACCCTTGTTGGGACCTAGACTCACGAATTCTGTTTAAAGAAGAAGAAACTGTTCAAGTTTAAAACCTTCTATTTCCGACACCCGAATGACCATCGTGAATACTGTGCGGCTGTGAGAACAGTGTTCTGAGTAAGTGTGAGATGAGTGTCTGTCTTTTAGAGACGTCTCCTCAATTATGGGGAGTCATACAATGTGGGGCTCTGCGTCCAAATACCAGGGTAAGGCAGAGAAAATGGGTTGCGGTAGAGTAGGACAGGACTGGCCGGGTGACGCTGGATGGACGGTCATTAGACCAGTCTCTCTACTTCTGTTTATGTTTGAAATTCTCCACGATAAAAGTTTATTTTAAAGCCAACCAGTTCCTCGCTATAACACTATTTTATTTCTCAGGATATTCGTGTTACGATGTAGTTTTTAATTATTCATTTTGTGTTGACTGTCTACCTCTCCCTAAGTATAAGCTTGCTAAGAACAAAAGCTTAGTCTTTACTGTTATTATCCCCAATGCCTAGAACAGTGCCAGGCTCTTGATTAATATTCCTGAATGAATAAATAAAACATCTGGGGCCCCCCTGTCGAGTTTTAAAAGATGCTAACTGCATGGCGGCCAACAAAGCACCAGGGGCGAGACGATGACACTGGCTGGCAGGCGCTTACCTTCACTTCGATGAAGTCGGGATTCCCCAGGGACACCAGCTCGGCGTAGGCCTGGAGCTCGTCCACATTCCACGCTTTCACTAGAGTCAGTCTGTACACGGTACGCTGTTGCTAAAACAGAGGAAAAGCCAACTTTGTTTTTATCTTGGTGGGAGTCACACGTAGGAAGATTTTCAAATTACTTCAATGAGAACCCAGCGCGTGCGAAATTCAGCACTAACTTTTCTAAGTCGAAGTTATATTGTGTAGAAAGATGAAAAAAATGTATGGTATAATAAGATCCCTATAAGCCCTTTATTTTTTTAAATTTTATTTTATTTATTAGAGAGAGAGAGAGAGAGAGTGGGAGCGAGCACAGGCAGACAGAGAGGCAGGCAGAGGCAGAGGGAGAAGCAGGCTCCCCACCGAGCAAGGAGCCCGATGTGGGACTTGATCCCAGGACCCTGGGATCATGACCTGAGCCGAAGGCAGCCGCTTAACCAACTGAGCCACCCAGGCATCCCTTAAATTTTTTTTTTTTTTTTAAATCCTATAAGCCCTTTAAAGGCACAGATGCTAGCATGTATCTTCTCTCACTCTAACCTCTGACACTGCATTAGGCACCTGAGTGTTTCCGGACGACGACACAGAGAACTAGAACCACAAACTGACTGACCGGTTCGAGACGCTGGAAATCAACTGAAATCAGCTTCAGGCTCTCAGGTACCAGTCACTCAAGTGGTTATGGTAAGAATTTCTTTCTTTTTTTTTTTTTAAAGATTTTTATTTATTTATTTATTTATTTGTTAGAGAGAGAGGGAGAGAGAGAGAGCGCGAGCACAGGCAGACAGAGAGGCAGGCAGAGGCAGAGGGAGAAGCAGGCTCCCTGCCGAGCAAGGAACCCGATGTGGGACTCGATCCCAGGACGCTGGGATCACGACCTGAGCTGAAGGCAGCTGCTTAACCAACTGAGCCACCCAGGCGTCCCAATGGTAAGAATTTCTAATCACTCTGGCCTTCTCTCCTGCCTTCTCGTCCTTTAATGACTCGTTGGCAGAAAAGGCACATTTCTGAACTGCCAGTGCTGTCACCTGTCGACCATGTAAACAAAAGAGGCGCTGGTTCTCTGGAAGCAACGAGACAACCGACATCGAAAGCTTTAAAAAGTTTATGCCTCTGACTCTGTAGCTCCCTTCCAGGACCCCAGACAAATGTTCAAATGTTCGAAGCCTCATTTCAACTTCTCAGAACATTCCTAGTGACGGTTTGAAACCTAGAGCAAGCGTGGGGGCACGAGCGGGGAGCTGCCTCTAACCCACCGTGTACAGCAAAGGTGATGTGATGTAAGCCCGTGGGTACGTCCGCCTGCAGCAAGCCCCGGGCAATGCCCGTGCTTTAAGCAGCAAGGTCCAAAATACTTGAGAGAAAAATAGAGTGAGGTGAGAAATGAACAAAACGGCATCAACCTCTCTACTTATGTCTATGCTTAAAGATTTCTGTAATTAGTGAAAGAGAAGAAACACTTGAGATCTTTAATGAAAAAATCTAATGAACGGTATTAGGCACCCATACCACAAAATGTTCTCCAAAATTATTTTAAAATGCAGTATGTAATGCAAGAAAGGACGGGAATCTTCCAGATTCCTCCTACACTGCTAGAGTTCACCTAACAAAAATGGCAGAGAGCTGCAGAACACGCTCACTTGTACTTATCATACACATAAAAATCTCACAGAAATTTTAGCAATTAAGACTTGGCACTATGTTAAAAATTCTAGGAATGCGGGGCGCCTGGGTGGCTTAGTCAGCTGAGTGTCCTGCTCCTGATTTCGGTTTAAGTCATGATCTCGGGGTCACGGGATCGAGCCCCACGTTGGGCTCTGGGCTCAGCAAGGAGTTTGCTGGAGATTCTCGCTCTCCCTCTCCCTCTCCCCAGGATCATGCTCTCTCTCTAAAATAAATAAATAAAATCTTTAAAAAAAATTCTAGGAAGGTATAGATGTGTCACTACACGGTTTAACACAGAAAAATCCACGTGGTCATCTTCAAGGATACACAAAGACATTCAGTATAACTTAAAAGCCATCCTAATTTTAAAACAAAACAGAATAAACAAATCAAAGACCATTTGTAACTAAAAACACCATATTCTTAACATAAAGAAAACACTCTCCAGTCAACAATGTCACTCTCAGTCATTTAAAAAATACAGGCATTCGCATTCAGTCGGACCAACAGAATGCCCACTCTGTTACATTGATAAATGTAACAGAGCTTCCCCCAAACATTAAAATCAAAGCAATAAGGCAAGGGAACCAGAATTACTGGGTACTATACAAAAAATAATTATTTGCAAATGATATAACTGGCTTCTTGGAAACCTGAGAAAGTCAACTAAAAAGTTATGCTAAGGAAGAGTGGCCAGTTACTAAATAAAAGTATAAAACGAACAGCTTTCCTGGCACAGATCAGTGGAATAAATATGGGTGCTGAGGCCAGACCGAATCCCAGACCACATGCTAATTTGCTACCTTTACACCCTGTTCTCAGTTTCTTTTTTTTTAAAAAAGATGTTATTTAATTAGTTGAGAGACAGCACAGAGGGAGAGGGAGAAGCAGGCTCCCCGCTGAGCAGAGAGCCCAACGTAGGGCTTGGTCCTAGAACCCTGGGATCATGACCTGAGCTGAAGGCAGAGGCTCAACAACTGGGCCACCCAGGCCCCCTGTTCTCAGTTTCGACTCTATGCAAACCGGGGGTCCTGCACAGGGTAAAAAGTGTGAGTCCCTGTAGACCTTAGAACCCAGACTGACAGCAGTAAGTCCTCCGCAGTATTAGCTGCTAGACGCCAGCAAAGACCAATTATGAAATGCAAGCAAGGAAGATTTTACTGACAACTGTAAAATACATTTAAAAAACACCTAGTAATTAGTTTGTGAAATAACACAGACACTCGAGAAAATAAACTTTTCCGAGAGACCTAAACAAAAACTCACCTACATGGAGCCATGATAGATTTATAGACACATTAACTTAGTGGGAGTTCAACATTCCCCTGAACAAACAAACTGGCGACGGCACCAATGGCAACAGCAGCAGGAGGGAGCAGTTACTCAGAACCTAGCACAAGCCAGCTGCTGCTTCACAGGCTTAATATCAGAGCGAAGATTCCAGTATTTTCTAATCTTTACCACAAATCGTGCAAAATCGGTTTATTATCTTCACATGACAGTTCTGAAATCGAGGCCTAGAGCAGTTGAATAAATTTCCCAAAGTTACACCGCTGGAAAGCAGCAAGGCTGGGATGTGAACCCAACAGTACTCTCTCGCTTTGCTGAGCCTTTTCAAAATTATGAAATGAAACATACAAAGAGAAAGGTGTGTTTCACACACGCACGTGCGGCGGAGGGGTTGACACAAAGAACACACCCCTCGTTCGGCCACCATCCGTTCCCTTTGTCCCCAAGACACCTAATATCCTGGAGTCACATCACGGTTGTAGATTTCTGCCTGTCTGAAATCCACATAAAGGGAACCATGGTTCTTTTCTGTCTTGCTTCTGTCCTGGAACATATTTATAAAATTCCTCCATGTCACTGTAAGTTCACACTTGCTCACTTTCTTCGTTATCCAGCATTCCCTTATTTGAATATACAACAATTTACTCAACCACAGGTAGACATCTGGACATGTCCACTTTCAGCTGTTTACCTTTATGGCGCTGGAGTTTCATTCTGCCTGTTTCAGGAAACTGTATGAAATGCTACTCAGACGTGTCTTCTTTTAGGTCTGGCTTCTTCCACAGAAACTGAGCTCTGTGAGAGCACCCCACCGTGGGATGCAGCTGTCCAGACGTCCTCATTCCTGTGTCCTGGTCCATCGCATGAATACACTGCCGGGGAAAGTTGTCTGTTTCTTCCCAGTTTGGGTCCCTTACAAAATAGCGCTGTCACCAGCATTGTTACACTTAACCCTTGAGATGCACGAGGGCACATACTTTTCTTGGCTGCACCTCAGAGCAGAAAGGCTCGGTCTCGGATAGGCACTCACGCAATTCCAGACCCTGCGAGCCCGGCCGCCAAAGTCACTCCGCTTACTTTCTCCCCAGGGTCTGAGAGTTCCAGCCGGCTCTCTTCGCCACGACACTCTAAACTCTGCCACCCTTATATTGTTTGATTTTGTATTGGCCTGGTTACTAAAGAAGTTGACTATGTTTCTGGCCATTTGGATGTTAGCTTTCGTGAAGTAGCTGTTCTAGTGTATTAAGTATCTCTTTATTGGGCTGTCTTTTTCCTACTGATTTTTTCCCCAAATTCTTTATATATTCTGGCTACAAGAAGGCTATTATAAATGTCTCAGATATTTCCACACACTTTATGGCTTTCCTTTTCACTTTCTTCATATCTTTGGATCAGCAGAAGTAACTAATTTTCTTACCTTTTTATCTATAACATACTAATAATCAAATTGCGATAGACAAAGAGAAGCATTATGGGATTACCGGAAAAGGAGTATTATTAGATTAGTTTATTAGATTAGATTAGTTTATTTCAATTTACCAACTTCACATTCTGGGTTTTGCTCTGTCTGTGGGGAGCGTACTCAATGGAATCATTTCAGAGACTTTATTTAAAATCTGTTTAAAGTTAGAGGAAAAGCTGGAGTTTCCTCTGTAAAGGAGATACTTAACACTGTTATTTTACCCTTGTTTGCTGAAAAAGAAAAAAGAGTGTAAACTGGATTGTATCCACTTAATTTGAATTAAGCTTTTCTTTCAGTTTAGGGATTTAGTACTTTTAATTTGCACAGGCTCTAGAATGGCCGTTACTACAGAATTTTCTGAATGTGGCATGTTATCTGGTAGGGACAGGTACAGTGTGGTACCATGGAATAAAAAATGAGGATGAAGGTATTTAATTCAGGCAAACAGCTTAGCTACTTGCTGTTTAGGGTTCAGTGTATTTGTAAAATGCCACAATGTGATTTGTCGAAAATGTCAAGAAGTTGGCATGTTATAATTACACGTATTTTCTGTTAACTCTGAGGGTCTAAGATCCCCCCAACCTGCCCCAGTGGTGCACACAAACACAGCAATGTGTGGGCAGGAGATACGTGAATGTAGTATCACATCAAATGTGGCTGGTGTCTAGCAAGAGACCTCGATGCTCCCCTCTGAAGTTTAGACCAGAGCTCTGTGACAGATCTTAAATTTGTGCTTTAACTTACAATGTCTCCTGCAGGGAAGCAATACAGGAACTGAAAATACGTGGACGGAAAACTGAGGTCAAGCTACCAAAGGTAAACGTAAATGCTTATCCAGGGGAACCGAGGGAGAAAAGGATTAAGTACAAAGCAGAAAAGGCCTGAGTACTCAGGAAGGATGGGGGAAAGGAACAAAAGTATAAGATGAAAAAAGAAGCGTGGTCTGGCACAAGGAAGGGTCTGAGTCCATTTCAGCTAGCGTCACGCCCATGAACACCAGCTGCGGCACAAGTCCCCCCGGGTCCACGGGTATCCACCAACAGGCACTGGGTCCTTCTGTGCCAGGCGTTACTTCGAGCAGCTGGAGATACAGCAGCGAGCAAAGCAAACAAAGTGTTGCTTCCTGTATGACTTACATTCTATTCTGGTAAGTGAACAAAACCAGAGTCAGAAAAAATGGGCCACAGTAGAAATACCAAGAGAGCAGAAGAGCCAGGAGACCAGCAGAGGTAAGCGTCCACCACTGCGGCCTATTGCACCACCTCCTCAACCTACAAAAACCAAAGTGAATGTGGACCAGCTGCATGCTCGTCAAAAACTTAATTCTGAACTGAATGACTTAAAGCAAACAAAACAAAACAAAACCCCTCAAAATTAAAACAATTCCTCGATGATGACTATCGTTTCTAAAACAAAGGAATATTTTAATGAATATTTTAATACTTCTACTAGAAACCGGGCA
>ML093295.1:15102-29157 GCA_003697995.1 Taxidea taxus jeffersonii | reverse complement strand
GGGGGGGAAGCAGGCTCCCTGCTGAGCCGAGAGCCCAATGCAGGGCTCGATCCCAGGACCCTGAGATCATGACCTGAGTCGAAGGCAGAGGCTTAACCCACTGAGCCACCCAGGTGCCCCTGCAATGGCTTTAAACTAAGTTTTGTACTATTTGTGGGAGACAAAACAGAATGCATCAACCTGATAAGTCAAATAAACAAAGAATGAGAAAATAAATTCAAAGATACAACTCATGATAAACCGAATGAGATATTCTTTACATTCAAAGATGAGCAGGCAAACTGTTACTGAATTACTATGAAAATAAATTAAGTAACCAAACAATTTTAACCTTAAAGAACAACTAAACATGCAGATCAAGGAAAGAGGGTAAAGGCATGGTTATGACTCAGTGAAGAAAATCTGATCCAACAGGAAATCATTAAAGGAACCCTCATCAAACCACTAATCACGTTTGCTTCCCATAAAAGGAGTAGGACTATAGGCTTATTACTTACGTTTCTTCTTAAAGATCCAAACCCATGAAGTGTACTAACACACACATTACAAAAGTCTCAGGAGAGCAAAGAAAAACTGGTAAAAAGAATATTTGAAAAAAGAATGCCAATAACTTTAAAAACTTGGTGAAAAACATAAATTCACACATCCAAGAAGCTCAACAAATTTTAAGGATGAACTCAGAGACCCACGCTAGGACGCATGATAACGAAACTGTCAAGACAAAGAGAACCCTGAAAGCAGCAAGACAGACTGACTTATCACATGTGAGACTCCTGATAAGGTCCAGAGCCCACTTCTCACATTTCTCATTGTGAACCATAGTTTGGGAGGCAGCTGGGGAGGGGGGCGGGGGGGGACTGTCAACCAGGAATATTATACCTGGCAAAACTATCCTTCAAAAAATAAAGGAGAAACCAAGCCACTCCCGGATGAAGAAAAAGCTGAAGGAGTGCACCGGGAGCAGAAGTGCCCAAGGAGAAAGTAAAGGGAGTCCTTCAGAACAACAGGAAAGGTTACCAGAGAGTAACTGGAAACCAAATGAAGAAATAAACTCCAATAAAGGTAACTACACTGATAAATAGAAAAGCCAATTTTACTCTATTTTTGGTCTGTAACTCCTCTTTTTGTTTCCAAATGTGATCTGAAAGACAGCTACATAAAAAAGTAACTATAGGGGCGCCTGGGTGGCTCAGTCATTAAGTGTCTGCCTTTGACTCGGGTCACGGTCTCAGGGTTCTGGGATCCAGACCTGCACTGGGCTTCCTGCTCTATGGGGAGCTTGCTTCTCCTTCTCCCCTGGCCTATCTTGCTGTCTCTCTGTGTATTAAATAAATAAATCTAAAAAATCTAAATAAAATCTAAAAAAAAAGTAATTATAAATCTTTGTTAAATGGGTATGCAGTGTATAAAAATGTAATGTGTGAAATTAACAACATAAATGAGGAAGATGGAGTTGTATAGGATCAGTTTTTGTACGTAATTAAAGTTAATCTAGCAGGAATTCAAACTAAACTTAAAAATTAAAGGTCTTTTCTACTATTAGAAAATAACTTTAAAAATATGCAAAAAGGGGGGCGCCTGGGTGGCTCAGTGGGTTAAAGCCTCTGCCTTTGGCTCAGGTCGTAATCCCAGGGTCCTGGGATCGAGCCCCGCATCAGGCTCTCTGCTCAGTGGGGAGCCTGCTTCCCTTCCTCTCTCTCTGCCTGCCTCTCTGCCTACTTGTGATCTCTCTCTGTCAAATAAATAGATAAAATCTAAATATATACGTACGCAAAAAGGAAAATGGAGAGGGAATCAATCAAAAGGTACACTGGGAAAAAAACCCAATCAAACTAAAAAGGCAGTACTGGAGAAAATGAGAAACAAAAAAATGCAAGACATACAGAAAACAAAAATCATACAAGTCTTCATCATAATCACCTTAAATTTAAGTAGACTAAGTTCACCCAATAAAAGACACAATAGATTTTTCTTTAAAAAAATTAAAGCCTTCTATGCTGTCTACAAAACAGGCTCACTTTAGATCCAAAGATACATATTTGTTGAAAGTGAAAGGATGGAAAAATTAGATTCCATGAAAGCAGTAACCAAAAGAGAGCTGGGGTGGCTACACCCCTAACAAACCAAATAGATTTTAAGGAAAAGATTGTTATAAAAGACAAGAAAGGCCCTTACATATTGATAACATGGCTAACTCACCCAGCTATAACAATTATAAACATATACGCACCAAGCAACAGGCACACACACAGGATCTGCAACAAGATTAACAGCCAGTCTCTTATCAGGAGTACGGCCAAACCAGGAGCGCCCACATGCGCCTTTGGGGTCCAGAGTTCTTACTGGCGCTCCATCACACTGCTCACATGGCTAATCTTGGGTTTCCAGAACCTCCTGGAGGTTCAGGGTCATACTTTTAATTATCAGTTCCTCTGGAGATTGGAACTAATAAAATTAATTAAGAAACTAATAAGGCTCCAAAGCCTCCACCATAAATCGTATTTCTAGGCTGTCCAGTGGCCAAAGCTCCCATGCAAACAAAGACACTTGTATCAGGTAGGACATTCCAAGAATCAAGAGATCATCTCCCAGCAGTCGAGGGCAAAAGCCATATATCTTAGGTAAAGTTAATTTTTCACTACACACCAATGAGTCAGAGGAAAAATGAAAAGGGAAAATACTTTGAGATAAATAAAAACAAAACCACAACATACCAAAACTTATGAAAAAGTGAAAAAGCAGTGCTTGGAGAAAAATTAATAGCTCTAAACACCTACATTAAAAAAAAGGTCTTAAACATTAACCTAAGTTCACACCTCAAGTACTTAGAAGAGTAAATTAAAAGCAGAAAGAAAGAAAGAAATACTAGAGAACAGAACCGAGTAAAAGAGAGAATGGAGAAATTCTGGAGAAGAAAGAAACCCCAAGTTGGTTCTACAAAAATATCAGCACAATTGACAAACCTGTAACTAGACTAAAGAAGAGAGAAGACACAACTAAAACAGAAATGAAGGCGGAGACAATGCTGCCAACCTTGCAGAGATAAAAAGGGGTATAAGAGGATACTGTGAAAAACTGTATGCCAACAAATTAGATATAACCTAAATTAAGTGGACAAATTCCTAGAAACACACAAATTGCCAAAAATGACTCACAGAGAAATGAAAAATCTGAACAGACCTATAACAAGTAAAGAGATTAGATCAGTAATCAAAAAACTCCCAACCAAAAAAAGTCCAGAAACAGATGGCTTCACTGGTGAATTCTGCCAAACATTTCAAGAATAATTCTCCAACTCTTCCCATTAGCAGGAGAAAAGGAAACACTTTTGAACTCCTCTGAGACCACATTACCTTTGAACCAAAGGTATCACAAGAAAAATATCCAGTATCCCTTATGAACATAAATGCAGAAATCCTCAGTGAAATGTTATCACACCAAATCCAACAACATATTAAAATATTATGCAGCATGAATAAATGGGATTTATTCCAGCAACGAAAAAGTTAACAGACTGCATGAACTGATTTGTATGAAATATCCAGAACAGGTGTATCCTTAGACATAGAAAGCAGATTTGTGGTTGTCAGCAACTGGGTAAGGAGGATGGCTTACTGGATATGACTGTTTTGGAATGATGAAATGTTTAGGGACTAGGTAGAGGTACTAATTGAACAACATCATGAATGTACTAAGTGCCAGTGAGTTCTTCACTTTAGAATGGCTAACTTTATGTTATTTGAATTTCACCTCAATAAAAAATTAAAAGTTCTTGCTGCCCATTTTTCAGGGGGTGGGGAGGATTTTCAAGATGCGTACAGAAATGCATATGGACTCAAAGAGCCAAAATAACTTTGAAAAAGAACAAATCTGGGGGACTCATACTTCCTGATTTCAAGACTTACTCAAAGCTCTAATAACCAAGACTGTGTGATAGTGACATGAGAACGGACACATGGATCAATGTAACAGAACTGAGTCCAGAAGGGAACTCACACATTCATAGACAACTGACTGGACAAGCATGTCAAGTCCATTCAATGGAAGAAGACCAGTCCTGAGGCAACTGGACGTTCACATGCAAATGCATGAAGCGGAACCCCTACTTCATACCGTACATGAAAATTAAGTCCAAATTGATCAAAGATCTATATGTAAGAGTTAAGGAAATGAACCTCTTTCAAAAGCACAAGCAACAAATGAAAAAGATAAGTTGAACTTCATCAAAATGAAAAACTTTGGTGCTTTGGTCTGGCGGTTCCTCAGAAAGTGGAACATACAATTACCATAAGACCTAACAATTCCGTTCCTAGGCAGATACACTTGAAAGAATTGGAAACATAGATTCACACGAAAACTTGAACATGGATATTCACAGCCTGTTATTTGTAAGAGCCCAAAGGCAGAAACAATCCAATGTCTGTCAGCTGAAGGACGAGCAAACAAAATGTAGCATATCCGTAAATGGAGTATTACTCGGCTAGAAACACAAAGGGTGGGATCCCGATGTAAGCAATTACATGAATGACTCTTGAAAACAATTATGCTAACTGAAAGGAGCCAGACACTATTAAAATGGCATGGAATTAAATAATGCTAACAGCTGAACAATTTTGTGACTATAGTAAAGGCCAGTGAATTTATATACTTTAAAAAGGTAAATTTATGCTTTGTGAATTATATCTCAACTGTTAAAATAAGAAAAAGATTGAACATCTATGAGCATCTCAGGAAGTCGGAAAGTGGATGATAATCTAAATACAGGGAAGAAAAAAAGGAAATAAAAGCAGAAATTAATGTAAGATAAAACACCTATAAAAATACAGTGAACTATTAGAAGAACTAATATTGTTAAAATGTCCATAATACCCATAGACACCTACAGTTTCAATACAATCCCTATCAAAATCCCAATGGGATTTCACCAAATCAGAAAAAACAATCTGAAAATTTGTATGAAACTCCAACAGACCCTCAATAACCAAAGCCATCTTAAAAAAGAACAAAGCTGGAGGCCTCACATTTTCACTTTCAAAGTTGACTACAAAGCTACTATAATCAAACCAGCATGGCACTGGCACAAAGACAGACACATCACCCAATGGAACAAAGAGCCCAAAGTAAACCCCTGCATGGACCGTCAACTAACATTTGACCAGGGAACCAAGAATACTCAATGGGGAAAGGACCGTCGCTTCAATCAACGGTGGCAGGAAAACTGGATAATCACATACAGAGCAATGAAAACGGACCCCTACCTTACAACACTCACAAGCATTAACCTGAAACGTATGGAAGACTTAGACCTGAAACCATAGAACTCCTAGAGGAAAAGTTCTCTGACGCTAATCTTAGCAATGACTTTTCAGATATGACAACAAAAGCACCAGCGGCAGAAGCTAAAACAGACGAATGGGGCTACATCAACTAAAAAGCTTCTGCAGAGCAAAGGAGGCCATCCACAAAATGAAAAGACAACCTGCCGAATGGGGAAGATATTTACAAACACTTTTCTGATAAAGAGCTAATATCTAAAGAACTCCTACAACTCAGTAACAAAAACCACAAACAATCGGATTTTAGAATGGGCAGAGGAACTGAACAGACATTTTTCCAAAGAAGACGCCCAAATGGCCCATGGATCCATGAAAAGATGCTCAACATCAGAGAAATGTAAGTCAGAACCACAGTGAGACATCTGCTCGTACGTGTCAGAACAGCTGTCCTTGAGATGGGAAAGGGAGACCCTGTTTAGATTGTGGGTTCCGGGAACCGTTAGCAGGAATGTGAACTGGTAGAGTCACTGTGGGGAGCAGGATGAAGGATTCTCAGGAAATACAAACTACAACTGGCATACCACCCAGCAACCCCATCTCCGGGACATACCCGAAGGAAAGGAAACAGGATATTCACTATAGTCAATATACGGAAACAACGAAAGCATCCATCAGCAGAGGAGTAGCTTACAAACATGTGGTGTCCCCCTCCACACACACACTGGAATATCACTCAGCCAGGAGAAAGAAGAAAATACTCCTGTTTGTGAGTAATGGATGAACATGGGCATCAAAGGCAATGATAAGAGATGTAAATCAGAGAAGACAAATACAATTTGTCGACCCTTGGATGACATGGTTTTGAACTGTGTGGGTCCACTTACACGTGGATTTTCAGTAAATACACACACACACACACAGAATACTATAAATGTATTTTCCCTTCCTTAACGTTCTTAGTAATGTTTTCTTTTCTCTAGCTTGCTTTATTGTAAGAATATAGTAGAATATATAGAACATTCAAAATATGTATTGGGGGAATCAGAAGTTAATATGCAGATTTCCCACTGCACAGGGAGATGGTGCCCTGAACCCCTATGATGTTTAACAGTCAACCATATGATATCACTTACATGTGGAATTTACAAAGGGCACGAACTTGCAGCTGTAAGATGAATGAAGTTTTGGAGATCTCATTAACAGCATTATGATTAATAGTTAACAATATCCTACATCAGATACTTCAAAGTTGCTACAAGACTAATCTTAAATGTTCTCATCAGAAAGAAAAAGATAATTACCAGATGTGATAGAAGTGTTAGCTTACACTGCCATGGTTATCATGTATTATTAAAAGTGTATCAAATGAATACACCTTAAACGTACAAGATGTCACATGTCAATTATCAATTATAACTCAACAAAAAAACAGAAATGAGCCTCAAGTATGGATATCTGATCTATTACAAAATTCACACTACAGAACAAGGCAGAAAAGGATAATATTTTAAATCAACAGTGCTGGGTGCAAGGGATGTTCATGTAGGGGGTCAAAAGTACTATTAATGTGTTTTTTCTTATGACTTTCCTAACATTTGCCTCCTCTAACTTACTTTGTTATAAGAACACAACACATAATACACATCCAAAATATGTGTGAATCGACTATGTTATCCATCAGGCTTCTGGCCAACAGCAGGTTTTAGTAGCTGCTTTTTGGGGGTAAAGTTATACATGGATTTCCAGCTGCACAAGGGTCAGCACCCCAACCACAGCACTGCTCAAGGGCCAGCTCTGTACTAATTCCATCTCTATAAAGTTCAAAAACAGGGAAAACGGTCTTACAGTGTTAGAAGTCAAACAATGATTAGTTTTAGACAGAAGAGGGGCTAACGACCAGGAGGAAAGATGAATGGTGTAAAAGGGGGACTCTGACGGTTGCTGCAATCAGAGGTGTGTTCGTTTTGTAATAATTCACCAAGCTGTCCCCTTAAGCTCCGTGCACTTTTTTGTATGATATACTCTAATAATAAATCCTGTGAGAGGGACACCTGGGTGGCTCAGCTGGTTAAGCATCTGCCTTTGGCTCAGGTCATGATCCTGGGGTCTTGGGATCGAGTCCCACCTTGGGCTCCTCGCCCGGTGGGGAGCCTGCTTCTCTGTCTGCCTGCTCTACCTGTTAGCCTGCAGCTCTCCGTGCTTCTGCTCTCCCTCTGACAAGTAAACAAATAAAAACCTTAAAAAAAAAAAAAATCCTATGAGAGATGAAATAAATACAGAATGCTGGGAAAAGACACTCATTTTTTAAAGCCCTTATATGTTATATACATGAGTGTTCATGGATAAAGTCATATATTTAGTTGACTTGAAATATTCCAATGCTTCCACCACGCCCAAAAACACAGCGGGGACAGATGAAAAAAGAAATGAAGAGTGCCGACAGTTGTCAAAGTGAAGATCATAGCCACACAGGAATTCATTCGATTATTCTCTTTTCTCTTATGTGTTTTAAAAGATCTATAATAAAAAGTTTAAAAATACATAACTGTGAGTTAGACAGAATTCTGTTGTTTCTAATTAGGCAGCTTTCAGTGCTACACATTCTGGATAAGGTTATTATATCCCAGGACTACAGCGCTTAATTTCAGCGATTTATCTTGACAGTTGCAATTCAGGACGAACTCGAGCTGAAGCTGTGTCAAAACAAGATAAAATGGTCTCCTAAAATATGGTACTGAGTTACTAGTAATCAAAGAAATGCAAATTGAAGCAGTAATGAGGTACCATTTTGGGTTATCAAATTGGCAAAGATTTTTTAAAATAGCAATATCCAATGCTACAGTATAGCGAGACAGGCGTACTTACTCATGGATGGTAAAAGGAGAATTCAGTAAAAACATTTCAGAAAGTAACACAGCAACACCATTAAAGAACCAGAAAAATACTCCAATCTGTTGACCCAATAATTGCACTTCTAAAATTTTCACCTTTGGAAATGATAAAAAATTGTGGATAAATACTGATAAATAGGAATGTTCATCCAGCTTTATTTATAATTATAAACTCTTAGGAACTTCAGTGCCAAGAAAGAGCAAGATGATTTATGACACAGCTACTTAACACCAAAGGTGACGTTTCAGAGCAGTGGTTACGAATCCTAACATAGCAGAGAAAACACTCCTAATAGAAGGAGACAGCTCAATGGAGGTGTGATTTTCAGAAAGGGGCAGGAAATGTGTTTTCATACTTGTTCCTGTGGAGAATAACTGGTTTTAGAAGAATGTTTAATGACGAGGGAAATTTTTATGTAATAGTGGTGAATTTTTAAAAGACTGAAACAACACTGTACAGGTTTGGAAGGAAATATAATGAAAGTTGTGGGATCAGAAAACACATACACACACACATAACCACACACATAACCCCCCCGCCAACACACTCTTTTTAATAGTTCTGAGTCTTGAGATGAGACTGAATCAGCTTAACAGTCTCTTGATATTCCTGATCTCAACTATCCATTATAGCCGATGGCTTAAACTACATCTCCCGGCCAAAGACCAGAAATTTAGTAAAGGATATAGAAAAAGATTTGCCTTAGTTCATCGGAGCCTCAGAAGACCATGCCTATCCACTGGAATGTGAGACAGAGTGCGCCCAGAGTGGAAGATTCACGTGCCTCTACAAGTTACCTACAACAGCAAGAAGGAAAGAAGGGCTGGACATCCTCCTGGCAACGGTGCTGCCTGTGCGAAGGAGCGGGGGAGGGGCAACCGTGTATGCGATCTATGTGTAGGCCCAGAACAGACCGCACACGCAGCCACGTATTATAACGCCTGAACAGACACACAGGCACAGGGGCTCATCTCTTGAGGAGCCACAAGAAGAGAAAGCTCAGAAGTGCCAATAAATACGCAAGAGCAGGGGGAAAAAATTCTCATTAGAGGATAAAAAAAAATTTTAAAGGCAGCAATATTTACACTTCAGAAAAGCCTAAGAATAACACGGAGCAGTGTTTCTCCATTCTCTGGAGCTTGGGAGAAAGTGGAAGACGTGGTTTCACTGGCATTTTAACAGGAGAGTCCTCACTGGGTGAAAATGACCTGTGCCCTGAGACCCACGAATATAGAAATGTACAACATCGCAATGCAGGGAAAAGGAATGAGAATAATAATTTTTTAAAAAGATTTTATTTATTTATTTCACAGACAGAGATCACAAGTAGGCAGAGAGGCAGGCAGAGAGAGAGGAGGAAGCAAGATTCCTGCTGAGCAGAGAGCCCAATGCGGGGCTCGATCCCAGGACCCTGTGATCACGACCTGAGCCGAAGGCAGAGACTCAACCCACTGAGCCACCCAGGTACCCCAAGAATAATAATCTTTAAAAAAAGATAAATAAGGGAGAGAGAATGTAAAGAATAAAGACAAAATAAAAATAAATGAAAGAGAATGAATAAATGGTAAGGTTTCTAGAGGAAGAAAGAGCTGAGCATAGAAATCACAGGGCCACTCTCTACTTTCCACGAGAGAGAACATCTAGTCTAAAGCCTCCACCACGAGGTGAAGGAGAGACGCAGCATATCTACAGAACAGTAAATACAAGTCAGATAAACAATGTCGTAAAACTCAGTAAGTAGATCATGTCACTGCCTACACCCAGGTGAACACGCAGACTCCGATCCCCGAAGCAAAAACATCGACCTGCATGACTGCGGATATTGACAGAAAAGTAAAATCTCTGGCAACGTTCCCATGGGCAAGGTCCATCTGCCACCCTACGGTCGCTGCAGACAGAAACACCCGAATCCAGAGGGAACAGGACATGGTAGGAGGAGGCTCTCAACAGAACCAGAACACATCTTGCAGAACTACTGGAAGTAAATTTGAAAGGAATATGGAAAAGCCAGAAACCATACATCCTTAAATTCCATAAATCCTACAGATCTGTTTCTCCAGAAATACGGCTTGTAACAACTCATGAATTTAAGTCCCCTATGTTATATCCTAAAGGCTCCCTTCCTGGGGAATTAACTGTCCAAATGCAAACATTTCATAGTTGAGAAATGTTCAGATTGTGTTAACCCACCAATTAACCTCCCTGTGCCTAAACTTGGCTGGGTGGGGGATGACTCACTGGAAGGTGACTAAGTCTGTGAAGTAAGCCCATAACATTTCCTCCCTGGAAAGCTTCACAGTGACAAGATGTGCCTGTGTATACAGAACTCTCGCTCCTGTCTGACTCATAGGAAAGTGGATCTGGAATGACAGCACGATGGGCCTGGAAGAGGGGTAGACAGCACTTGTTATACAGACACTAAAATGCCAAAAATTAAGCCTTTCATCCAAAATCCTCACTTATCTAACTCACATTATTTACCAAGTAGTACATATAACGGACATATGGGCAAAAGGACACTTCCAGTTCATCTCTTGAGCCATCCCACTGCAAACCAGATAAAATGAACGCCCACGTCCACAGACAAAGCTAGCGGAAAAAAATATAATGGGACAGCCTTGCGACCAGGATGGACCCTGCAGCCTGAGAGAGCACCCTGTGAGCAAAAATAATTCCTACTCAAGAAGAGCCTGCAAACAATTTCAGAAGATGTGTGCAAATGTGACACTCCCCAGAGACAGCCCACAGAGCCCACAATCAGAGAATAAATCCCAGCAGAAGAAAATTAAAGTGAGAGCGCGGGCAGCCTAACAAGCGATAAACGGAGGATAGGACCCCACAAGGCGGCAACTTTCTCAAGTTAGACCACGAATTCAACGCAACTCCAATCCCCACAGCGGCGTGCGTGCGCGTGGTTGTGCGCATGAACCCGGACAATCTGGCTCTAACATACGTATGAAAACGTTTCATAAAGGTGCTAAGAACCAGCAAGACAATGTAAGACAAGACTGATGAAGGAAGAAGGCTCTTTGGGGCTAAATATCAAGTCTTACAAAGTTTCAGTAACCGCGCGGTGGTGAGACAAGAAAGAAAAATCGATCTAACATGGTAGAAAGTTCAGAAACATCCATGAAAATATGAAAACACGATCACAGCAGGCAGCCGCCACAAATCACGGGGCAGGGAATGAACTACTCAAACAATGGGTGCTGCTTCAATCAATTATCAACACAGGGAAAAAGAAATCCTGTTGCATACGATACTGAAAAAAATAAACAGCTAGAAATGCACACATACATACAGGGAGATCTTCAGTCCTTAATAAAAAGCATTTGCAAGTTAACGAAAATCACAAAAAGAATGGTTAAGAGCCACAACATGATTTCACAAAAAAATACATACAAATGGTCAAAAAAATATAGCAAATTGTCTTAATACCACAAATAATTAAGTACACATTAACACAATGGACATTGGTTAAAAAAAAGTTCAGGGGCGCCCGGATGGCTCAGCGGGTTAAGCTCTGCCTTCGGCTCAGGTCATGATCTCAGGGTCCTGGGATCGAGCCCTGCATCAGGCTCTCTGCTCAGCAGGGAGCCTGCTTCCCCCTCTCTCTACCTGCCTCTCTGCCTACCTGTGACCTCTGTCAAATAGATAAATTAAAAAAAAAAATCTTAAAAAAAAAAAAAAACAAGTTCAGGGACGCCTGGGTGGCTCAGTTGGTTAAGCGGCTGCCTTTGGCTCAGGTCATGATCCCAGCGTCCTAGGATCAAGTCCCACATCGGGCTCCGTGCTCAGCAGGGAGCCTGCTTCTCCCTCTGCCTCTGCCTGCCTCTCTGTCTGCCTGTGCTCGCTTTCTCTCTCTAACAAATAAATTAAAAAAAAAAAACAAGTTCAAAGCAGCAACGTTCATAACAGACACAAATTGGAAACAACCTTGATGTTCATCAAAGTTGAATAAATTCAGGAAGTTTTGTGACCTATTTACAGTGGAATTCTACAGGTCAATGAAAAAAATTAATTATTGCCACATACAATAACATGGATCAGTTTGATGGGCAAAATGCTACTAAGGAAGCTAGGCCAAATAAAAGAGTACATATTTAATGATTCAGAATAGTGGTTTCTAGTGGGGAAGGGACATGAAGAGACCTTTAGACTATTATTATACAGGTGGATAGACTTTATTTCATCAAGCTGTACACTTAATTAGGATTTATATACGTTAGTGATACAGGTTATACTTCAACCAAAAGAAAATTAACATTAAAAACAAGATTTATCAGGGGCACATGGGTGGCTCGGTTGGTTAAGCATCTGCCTTCGGCTCAGGTCATGATCCCAGGGTCCTGGAATTGAGCCCTGTGTTAGGCTCCCTGCTCAGTGGGGAGTCTGTTTTCCCTCTTCCTCTCCCATTGGCTTGTGTTCTCTCTCTCTCTCTCAAATAAATAAATATCTTAAAAAAAAAAAAGACATCAGAATCCACATAAGACAATTTTTTTTATAAAGCTGAGTAATGATAAAGTATTAATATCTGAAGTTGGTAAAAATGTGCAGAAATGACAAGACCATGTGATACAAACTTACTACTGGGCATATTTGGCAATATCTATTTAAAATCTTTGTAACTGTAATTTCTTACCCCAAGAATTTCTCTTCTAGAATTTATTCTAAGTAAGTAATCAGAAATGTGAGCAAAGATGTACATAGGTTTTCATAGCGGTATTTAATAGTAGATAGCAGTGATATTTAACAGTAGGCACTATTAAATAGCAGTATTTAATAGTAAAAAAGACTAACAGCAAACCCACTTGATGAACAACTATGTAGCAAATAAACTCAGTGTAATAGAATATTTACACAAAGGGTCATGACATAGTCTTAAGTGAAAAAAATCAATAACCCAGGCCTTCACTTTAATAGAGAATGATCAGCAATTTAAGCCTAAGCCAAGTAGAAGAAATAATAAAAATTAGAGCAGAAATCAATGACAGTGAAAAGAAAACCAACAGAGAAAAAAAATCAACAAAACCAAAACACAGTTCTCCGAAGAGGCAAAAAAATAAATTAAAATGGATAAGCCTCTACTTAGGCTAACCAAGAAAAATGACAGAAAACATAATTTACTAAGATCAAAAATAAAAACAGGGATCATCACTACTGATCCCATGGACAATAAAATAATGATAAAGGAATACTCAAATAACACTATGCCCACAAATTTGATAACACGGATAAAATCTTTGAAGATCAAATGCACACAGGAAGAAATCATTTGATTAGGGCTATATATATTAAAGAAACTGAATGAATAATTGATAACCTTCCAGAAAGCAGCAAGCCCAGCTAGGTTCTACCAAACACTGAAGACAGAAATGATATCAATTTACTACAGTCTCTTCTAGAAAACAGAAGCAGAGGCACCACTTCTCAGAATTCTGAGGCCGGTATTACCCTAAAATTAGAATCAGATAAAGGCATTATAAAAAAGGAAAATTGAGGTCAGTATCTCTCCTGAGCATAGATTTAAAAAGAAAACATTAGCAAAGTGAATCTAACAATGTATAAAAATAATTATACACATGCTGAGCAGTTGGGATCTATTTCATGTATCCAAGGCTGGTTCAGTATTCAAAAAATTCAACATCACACATCAACAGGGTAGTGCAGAAAAATAGTAGTGTAGAAAACCAATTAATGCAGTAAAGTATCCGACAAAAGCCAACATTTACGCATGATATAACTCTCAGCAAACTAGGAATAAAGGGGAATTTCCTCAATAACAATAAAGAATATCTATCTACAGAGAACCCACAGCTAACACAACACCTAATTGTGAGAAATAGAACAATTTTCTCCCAAGACTGGGAATATGGCAAGGATGCCC
>ML093295.1:0-14702 GCA_003697995.1 Taxidea taxus jeffersonii | reverse complement strand
CACACACACACACACACACAGCCCTAAATGTAGGGACGCCTGGGTGACTCAGTCGTTAAGCATCTGCCTTCGGCTCAGGTCATGATCCCAGGGTCCTGGGATGGAGCCCCGCATCAGGCACCCTGCTCGGTGGGGAACCCTCTCCTGCTGCCACTTCCCCTACCTGTACTCTCTCTCTCTCTCTCAAATAAATAAATATATATTTTTAAAAACCCTAAATGTAGAATGCAAATCTACAGAATTCTAGAAGAAAACACAAAAGAAAATCAACGTGACCTGGGGTTTGGTAAGGAGGTTATAGATTCAATACCGAAAGCATAATCTATGAAAGAAAAAACTCAGTAAGCTTGACTTTATTAATACTAAAAATTTCTGTTCTGAGAAAGATGCTGTTAAGGGAATGAGAGACAAGCCAGACGGAGAGAAAGTATTCACAAAGCACATATCTGATAAATATTTCATATCCAAAATATACAAGGAACTCTTAGAACTCAACAATAAAAAAAACAACTAAGAGATAGGCAAAAGATTTGAACAAACAACCCAAGCAAAAAGACATACAGATGGCAAACAGGCGCACTGAAAGATGCTCACGCAATCTACCATGAGAGAAGCACAAATTAAAACAACAAGACATAACTACGTGGCTACCAGAAATTCCTAAACCAAACAACTGATGAGACCAAACGCTGCTGAGAAGGCCCTGCAACCGAACTTTCCACTGCTAGGGGAAATGCAAAATGCTACGGCCCCTTTGGAAGACAGTGTGAGCAGTTCATTAGAGCACTGAACACAGACTTGTCATCAACCAGCAACGGAGCGCCGAGATACTTCCCCAACTAATAGAAGCTGCACACAAATGTTTGTAGCATCTTTATTCATAACCACCCAAAACTGGAAGCAACCAAGATGTCCTTCAAAGGAGGGTCAGATAATCTGTAGAATACCCACATAATGAAGTACTGATGATAAAAAGAAATGAGTTACCAGCCATGAAAAGACATGGAGGAATCTTAAATGTATAAATATAAGTGAAAAAAGCCAGTATGAGAGGGCAGCATACCATATGATGCCAATTATATGGCATAAAGGAAGACACAAAACTATACAGACTTCAAAGATCAGTGGTCACCAGGGACTTGGGGCGGGGGAGGTGGAGAATTCTAAATATGTGAAGCACAGGAGCGTTCTGGAGTAGTGAACTTGTTTTATATGATACTCTTACAGTGGATCCTTGACGATGTGCAGTAATCAAAACCACAGAACTTCACAGCTCAAAGAGAGAATCTTTTTTTTTTTTTAAGTAGGCTTCACACCCAGCATGGACCCCAACATGGGGCTTGAACTCATGACTCTGACGTCAAGACCTGAATGCTCAACTGACCGAGCCACCCGAGAACCCCCAGAGAGAATCCTAGGGTCTATAAATTTTGGCTCTGTAATCTTCTTCCCAAAAACATCAGACACATTCCAATCAAGGGACTTCTATAGAATACTTGACCAGTGTTCCTAAAAACTTTCAAGGCAAGAAAACAAGGGAAGTCTGAAGACAGGCCAGCCGAGAGGAGCCCATGGGGACAAGACTACCAAACGCAATGTGGGGCCCTGGGACAGAAAAGGGAAACTGGAATAAAACGTGAGTTTGGTGCATCAGCATTAGTTCATGGGTTAGGACAAATGTACCATCCAACGTAGCTCGCGGAAAAGAGAGAAACAATAACAGGGTGCGCGGGAACTGCCCGGGTCGTCTTTGTAACTTTTCGACAGCTCTGAAACTGTTCTGAAGTACAAGTTCGTTAAAAAATAAAAACCTACTCGACTAGTTATAACAACAAAGAGAAATAACCGTCCATCAGCAAATGGTTAAATCACAGTCACACAGGTACAGCTGTAAAAGAATGAGGTAAAACTATCTGTATTCAAACCGAGGTACAAAATGTAGTGAAAAAAAGGCAACCGACAGGCACTACGGAGAGCAAGATCCGATCTGTATTTTTAAGATTCAAGTACAGCTTGGGGCGCCTGGGTGGCTCAGTGGGTTAAGCCTCTGCTTTCGGCTCAGGTCATGATCCCAGGATCCTGGGATCGAGTCCTGCATCGGGCTCTCTGCTCAGCACAGAGCCTGCTTCCTCCTCTCTCTCTGCCTGCCTCTCTGCCTACTTGTGATCTCTGTCAAATAAATAAATTAAAAAAAAAAAAAAGATTCAAGTACAGCTTACATGCGCTACATGTGTGGATGAAGATACTTTTTTTTAAGCAGGCTCCACACCCAATGTGGGGCTCAAACTCACAACGCTGAGGTCAAGAGTTGCGGGCTCCACCGACTGAGCTGGGTGGGCACCCCAAAGACGCTTCTACAGTAAACAGAAATGTCTCTGGGAAATGAGATTTAAGGCATGAAGGGAGTGCGGCTCAAACAGGGAGGTTTCAGTTTTTATCCTTTTATATCTTTTATGAGAGTAAATTTGACAACGTAATTTTTCGTCTTAAAAAACACAAACAAAACAGTATATACAGTATGATGCCTAAAAAAATACTGGTACATATGTGCACATATAACCCTAAGCCTAAAAGGACGTATACTCTGCAAGTATTGCTTGGGGAGTTTTGGGGAAAGCCCAAGAAATAGAAGACGCTCACCGCAACCATGGTTAGGTGTGAATTAAGAGTAAAACTGACTTCTTCCTGTGAAAAGTGACTGCAGGACAGCCATGCTTATAGGAAGAGGGGGGACAAGGAGGAACGGAGGCTTGAGGACACAGATGGGATGGGTTTCCGGTGTTCGGATTCCCAGGAGCCAGCAGAGAGCAACAGGTGAGCATGCCTGGAGGCACACTTGATGGGAAAACAGGAAACAGAAGTCAGGAGTGGGAGCGGGGTTGGGGTTGGGGTGCGGGGAACACAGAGGGAGATGCTCAAGCAAGACCACGAGACCCAAAGCAAGCCTGAGACGGAAGCCTGCGGGACACCCCGAAGACAGGGTCTGAAGAGAGGCCTAGCGGGGGCAAACGTGGCAAGGAACAGAAGGAAAGTGAGAAGCGTGAAATGTTCTAAGACGCCAAGGGAGGAGAGGGTTTCAGGAAGCAAACGGTGGTCAGGTGCACAAAGCCGGGTTCAGGAGGCCGGCGGGCAGCAGCTGTGGATGGGACAGCCCGCAAGGCCCCAGCCCCGCCGGGGTGAGCCCAACCCAGGGCTCGCAAACTCGTCCCATTTCAGGCTTTGGGAATCAAATGGTCCCGGTGGCTCCACTCTCCTCTGCCACTGCAACAGGAAAGCAGCCACGGACCGTACGTAAGCAGCAGCCCCGCTGTGTTCGGTGAAACTTCATTACAAAAGCAGGGGCAGGTCACAGTTGGGCCAAGAGCTGCAGCCCCCCACTCCCACAACAGTCTCTCCTGCGCCTGCCGGGAAATAACTGCTTTCAGAAGCTGCCTCTAGATACGGCAATCCCTCCGCTCGTCACTAGCTCCCTGCTGGTACAATTCCACCACCGGCGGACTTTTATCTTCCTCGATGCGAACACTCCATGAGAACACTCCAGTGAGAGCGTAGGGGAACTTCTGAATCACTAGTAAGGGAGGGGTCACAAAAAAGAGATCTAGGTATGAGAGAAAAAAGGACAGAAAATAAAAGGTAGAGCAGTGGAGGCTTTTGGATTATAGTCAGGAAAAAGAGTTAAAAGGACAAAACAAACCCAGGCCTTAAACTTTGGAACCGATTAGGAAACAGGAAGCTCTAATTTCGATAAATTCGGGTGACATCTGGGATAAAGTTAAGCATAAGTAGCTAACTCTGTGTTAAGGAAAACATTTTAAAATCTGATAAACTAAATGAATTAAATAAAATTTATCCCCAGGCTTTTAATTTCAAGCACCCTACTTATCCTCTGGGTTTCTTAAACCAAATGAAACCTGAAAGTCCACAATTTAGCCATAAGTCAAAGAGGAAGAAAAAAGCAAAGGCATTATTTACTATGCATGAACACAGAACAAAACAAATTAGCAATTATCATGTGGGTACTGTAGGGGAGTCTGAAAATACAACTGCAAGCAAAGAACAGAGAAGCAGAAATTAATTTAACAGTGCCCATTACTAATTAAGGATTTATAAAATGTTATTAATATTCTCTATGAACACAGTATTTATAAGGGATTTCACTGATTCACTATAATTTCTGACTTCAATCTAAATTTTGCTTTAAGTGCTAAAGTCTTCAAATGTGACTTTTCCTACCACATGGACTTTTTAGGATATCATCTTTATACTTTTGGTAAAGAACCCAATGTATTCAAAATGCAACTCCACTAAGTGAGACCATCTAAAAAAGATGGGCAGGAGGTGGTCTGTGTACTCCTCCACTCCATCCTGTCCTCAGCCCCTACATGCCAACATCCCCAGAAACTGCTGAGCAGGAATCTCGAAATAATCACTGCTTTTCATCTGGGAAGGACAGAGAGGCCCCTCATTGTGATGGGTTTTAAGTACACAAACGCACCTACATCTGAGACGTTCTCCAGTGCCTCCAGAGTCTGCCAGATATTTTCAAAGTACATAAAGTCAAAAGAGGATAATTTTCCATCCTGAGCCAGGAACAGGAGGAAACAGAAATGAAAAATAGAGGTTTGGGGATGCCTGGGTGGCTCAGTGGGTTAAGCCTCTGCCTTCGGCTAAGGTCATGATCTCAGGGTCCTGGGATCGAGCCCCGAATCGGGCTCTCTGCTCAGCGGGAAGCCTGCTTCCCTTCTTCTCTCTCTGCCTGCCTCTCTGCCTACTTGTGATCTCTGTCTGTGAAATAAATAAATAAGATCTTAAGAAAAAAAAAAAAAAAAGAAAAGAAAAAAGAAAAACAGGTTTCATGAAGGCACTGCACCAGGTCGGTGTCTCCCTCGATCCTGAGATGTGACTCCAGGCTCCAAAGCTAGAAAGACTCTTAAAACTGGTGGAGATGAAGCTAATAAACTTTAAGGGCTGCTCAAATTCTATTTATGTGGTTTTTAACATTTCTAACTTGTTACAGGCAAAACACCTTCCTCCCCCGTGTGGCTGGCTGAAGTGAAGGTGCAAATGACTGCGCATAAGGGGTATTTATTTCAGTCCAGTGTCTCAGACCAGGAAGAAACTAACGGCATCATTTTCTGTTCCTCCTGTGAAGGTGGCGAATGAGTTTCTGCCACGCGTACTGGCTTCTCACGGGCCATGTCAGGGGAGCAGGTTATCTTCCCATTGCCATAAATCAAACTGAGCTGAGTCTCCACTATCTTCATTTCCCAAATGCACTAATAAAGGTCTTCAAATGTCAATTTGAGAAAGCACTTCCCTCTCTCTAGCTTCAATAAGCAGAAGAAATTGGCTTCTGACCATTCTTTTAATTTCCCTTTCCTCCTAACTCTTTTCATAAATCAAACACAACGATTCTCAGAAAAAGGTTCAACTCTAATATCCAAGATGGCAATACCTAAGCTAAAAATTTTTAAAATGAGCTTTGAGATACACGGCTTTGAATTATTCCACTTGAAAGAAATTAGAGAGGAAAAAGTCCACAAAGTGGCAGGAAAGAACACCTACCGGTCTCTTAGTGACAGAGGACTGATGACTTCTGTGCTACCCATCAGTGGCAGTGGATCACAACCTTTTCTAACTTTGACTAACAAGCAAATGTTCCCTTAGTATTATCTGAAAATTCAAAATAAATACCAGTAAAAACAAACTGAAAGTGATGGTCTTTGTTTCATATGTCTGGGTGCCCTTGCTGTGTCCTCCCATTTGGCAGGTGAAAATCCATGGTTTATGTACACTAGGACAAATAACTTTATCCCCTAAATAAGCATCATTAAGTGACCTTAGTTCCAATGTGATGTCCAGGACTATCACTAAATTTAAAAAAACTTTTTTACTAAATACAGTGTGCCAAACGAGTATGAAGAATATTATTTGTCTTAACACATACACCCCAATAATGCAAGAATCCTAAGACACCGACGAAACCACTAGTCTAGAAGTTACAAATAAAACACACCCTGCTTGAGATGAACGAAGATCAAGTGTGTCTACATCTCCCCGTGTACCACCGTGTTCACGTTCACGCTCCTCCACTTCAAACCCTGCCACAAATAACATGCCCCGTCCCGAACAAATCCCAGAGTTTTGTCTCCCATCTCCTCCCAAGATGCCATTTGCTCTCTGTTCTTCCCACATTGGGCGATCTGCCTTCCGCCTCCACCAAACCACGGAGAACACTCTGGTAATGGGCATCAATAATCCTCCATATGCAAATATTTGGAGGACTTTTCCTCCAAATTAGTTGCCTTCTTTCATCTTAAATATTTTCTTCTTCTTAGTAAGTTTACTTTGCTGTCATGTGTCCAGATCTGAACTTCACTCTTCAGTGACGCAGACTGCCAGTCCCCTGTGACACCCATCCCCCTCTTCCTCCTTACCAAGCGGAGCGCCTCCACTATTTAAGGACAACAGTACCCTCACCTCAAAGATGGTACTTCCCGACCTCCCTCAGCAGGACCTGCTAAGGAACCATGTTTTGGCCAACAAGATGTAAATGCAAGAGTTATACAAGTCATCTTCAAAAGAAGATGTGCCCTTTGTGTCTGTCCTCACGCTGCCTGCTCAAAATGAAGGCCAATACGACTGGCGCCCTAGGAAGCACTGTTGTTGTTGTTGTTTGGTTAGAGATTTTATTTATTTGTCTGAGAGAGAGCACACAAGCAGGGGGAGCGGCAGACAGAGGGAGAGGCAGGCTCCCTGCTGAGCACAGAGCCGGATGTGGGACTCGATCTCAGGACTCTGGGATCATGACCTGAGCTGAAGGCAGACGCTTAACTGACTGAGCCACCCAGGCGTCCCTAAATAAATAAAATCTTTAAAGGGGGGGGGGGTGTGAAATCTTGCCATTTGCAAGGACATAGATGGAGGTAGAGAATTATGCTAAGTGAAATAAGTCAGAGAAAGACAAATAACATATGATTTCACTTTTATGTGGAATTTAAGAAACAAAACAAATGAGCAAAGGACAAAAAGAAGAAAACCAAGAAACAGACTCTTAACTAAAGAGCACAAACTGATGGTTACCAGGGGGCTGAGTTAAACAGGTGACAGGGACAGAGGGCACTTGTCTGAGGACCACTGGGTGTGGGCGCACGTGCTGAATCACTGCCTTGCACACCTGAAGGTTAAGCATCTGCCTTCGGCTCAGGTCATAATCCTGAGGTCCTGGGATCGAGCCCCGCATCAGGCTCCCTACTCAGTGGGGAGTCAGCAGGGAGTCTGCTTGTCCCTCGTCCTCTCCTGCTCCCTCTCCCCATCTCTCTCAAACAAATAAGTGAAACCTTAAAAAAACAATGCTTTAATCAGATCATTGGTTAATTAAACATCATGAAACATCAGCAATACAGGCGTCTTCCAGCTAACAGCAGTAACCTATTCCTGAAACCTAACATCACACATAAAACTCTGAAGGAAGCATATTTCCCATTGTTTGAAGTGAGAAAAATTAAAATGTTACACATCAAATCCTCCACAGACTTTCTTCAAATGAAAATAAAACAAGGTAAAATGTCCATAAACATTAGTGACTACTGTATCAGTCTGTAACATATATGAAACACTAATTCCTGACTTAACAACTGAAAACAGACAAGGCTGGGTGCGCAGTGAAGTGGCCTTCCGCCGGGTGGGCACCGAGAAGCCAAGCCCCCTCCGGCAGCCACCTGGTGAGCTTTTCAAATCGTCTACACCAGACTTTGATGAGCTTCCAGCTGCACCTGGAATGTCATTCAGGACTGTCCTTGCATCACCATTTTGTTTCAAATGCTGTACTATGTTTTGAAAAAATAACATAAATTTTGCCCTTGTAAATATCAATTTAAAACACTGTAGCGAAGACTCCTGTGCTCCAGGAAGTCTAGATGTTAAAAAGACATTGTACTGCGAAACCCATGCTCTCCAGGGAGCCGGTCTATAGGGTGATCCCGGATTTGGAAGAGCTGTCTCTTCCTACAGCCTTCAGTTGATCTGATGATACAGGAGTTGGAGGTCAAAGGATAGATAAAATTCCATCAACCCGTAGACAGCTAGATCTTTAGAACCATTTATCATTTTTTGAGCCGCAGCCTGTCACTACTGTTCACCATCATTCAGGCCACAATCAACTCAGGCCTGACCTTAATATACACCAGGCTTCATGTAAAAGACACTTTCTCAAATGGAAAACAGCTTTGGCCCTGAAAGTCCTCTGCTCAAGATGGTTATTGCTCTGTGTGTATTGGTTATTTAGACCATCAAATTCTAGAAATTTCTACTGAATACATTATCCACTGCCACAGTAATGACCTACATAAAATTATAGCAAACTTTAAAGACAAAATATAAATTGTTCTTCTCTAATGTTATCATAGATTTTATTTTTAATGAAAACGGGAAAACTTGTTAAAATATCACTCACAACCCCACAGTTATACAACTACTATGGACGTCTTTGTTCAATTTTTTGGTCAAAAAAGTATCTAATTGGAATATACATTAAAAAATGCTTTTTCACTTTCAAATGACTGAGTATGGTTTTAGAACCACTAATTTTAACAAATTCTTTAAAACTCCGGGTAGGGGCGCCTGGGTGGCTCAGTGGATTAAAGCCTCTGCCTTCGGCTCGGGTCATGATCTCAGTGTCCTGGGATCGAGCCCCGCATCGGGCTCTCTGCTCAGAGGGGAGCCTGCTTCCCCTCCCCCTCTGCCTGCCTCTCTGCCTGCTTATGATCTGTCTTTCAAATAAATAAATAAAATCTTAAAAAAAAACAAACCCTCCGGGTATGCTAGGCACTATAAAGGTGCAGACAGTGAGATCTCTAAGGCCACTTCGCATTTTTTCGAGTTAGCATAGATCCCTCGTCGTTGTTTTAAACCACGGTTGAAGAAGTCCCAACACTGCTTTTAAAACCACGGTTGAAGAAGTCCCAGCACTGCTTTTATCTCCCATCCTTCCACTCTTCACCCCGCCCACCCCTGCTCTCGCATTCCTGCAAAACTGAACCTGCGAACAAGGCACACAAGCTTTCTGCACCTCCAAGCTCTCCTTTCCCACTGGGAATGCACCTTAGGAATGAGTGGGGGCTCTCCAGGAGTGCTGGGCGGCCGGGACATCAGGGCTGGAGGGAAGCCTACTTTTAACTCTGCTACCAACCTGTGGCCTCTACAGATTATGCCTTAAGTCATAACTGGTGGTTAAAGCTCAGGCTCAGTTTCCGCCACCTCCTACAGGAAGCTTCTGATCCCAGGGACTCCTGACCGTCTTACAGTCCCTGTGCACAGTCCCTGTGTGTCTTCCCAGCATTCGCCACCTCCTGCTGAAATTGTCTGGCTGTCCCCAGAGGACTGCAATTCCTCCAGGACACTGGACCGTATCCAGTTACGTCCCCGGGCCTCACACAGGACTGGAAACAAAATAAACTCAAAGTGAGAGCCGGCTGAAATGAGTACCATAAAAACAAGCCTCTGAAACGCTGACAATCATTTGTGACCAAAAATTATTCTAAGAAGCCCATGATCACTGCTTAAGTCTGAGCTAATCTCATTAAGAAGAGCATTAACGTATGGAGCCGCCCGCACAGAGACCGCTGTACTCAGAGTTTTACAAGCGCCGGGTCACTTACTCCCTAAGTGCCGCCTGGCGCCCACAGACACCTCCTACCCCCACTTAACTGGTGGGAAGCAAAGGCTTTCCTGAGGCTCAGCCATTTACCAAGGTCACAGAGCTGGCGTGCGCCGTGGTGGAATCAGACACCTCCCTCCTGAAGACCCCCACGGGGTTCCACCAAATACTCCGACTAGACACGAAATGCAGAAACAAGCACTGTCAGAAAGCCTCAAAAGGGTAAAATCCAAAAAAGCAACAACAACAAAAACTGGTGATATAATCTAAAAGAAAAGTCTGTTTCTCCGTAAACACCCTACCGCAATGGTAACCAACAAGTTTACGATGACTGGTGACGAGTGTGAGCCTCGGGAGCTATTTTATGTGTTGGGTGTAGGAAAAGGAAGTATGTACAGTGTTGAAAAAGTGCTTCAGATGAAAATATTTGTCCATGAGACAATGAACATGTCCTACGTTCTCGAACCCACTATTACCTGGCCTACAATCGAATTTCTGCTCTGTTAGGGGCATTTCATTTCCTACAATGACTTCTCTGCTCTAGCCGAGCTTTAGTAATGACTGCTAACACTAAAAAGAAAAGGAATACAAAATGGTATTTATGATTCTTTCCTCCAGAAAAATTATCTTCCCGGGGCAGCTTCCGATGGTTCTCCTTTTAAAAGTAGGAACACTCTTAAAAGGTACAAAGAGGAAAACAGCTGAAGACCTCCCTCCTCCTCAGACACTCAGGTCAAAAAGAACTAATACTTTTTGTATACAGAACGCCACACAGTATTTTATTTAACTGGTTCTCTGCTGACGGATATTTAGTTTGCTTCCAATCTTTTGCCATTGTAAATAATGTCACAATGAGTGATCCTGCATATATTTTACTTCATGTGGATGCAACTACATCTCAGGGTAAATTACCAGATACGAACCACTCACTCAAAGGGCACCTGCATTTTTTATTTTCATAGATAGCATAAAAGCATCCTTCAAAGATGAGGTTGTACCAATTTATGTTTTCAGGAGAGATGCAGGAGAGCACTTGCTTCCTCACTGACATTTTTATCTATATTTATGTGCCATTTGTATCTCATTTTCCATGAAGGGTGTGTATCTTTGGCTTATCTCCCTATGGGCTTTATCACTCTTTTACTTAATGAGTGGTGGTAGCATTTTCATTAAGTTTAAAATAGTTTGGTATTTTAAACTTTCCTAACTTTATTTGCTTTAACTTTATTTTAAACTCTGATTTAGAAATCTTTTTTTCAAAAATATCCCCATCCCAAAACACACTGTTATACAGCTGAGAAATATTCAAGATATTGAATTGAGAAATATTCAAGAAACTAGAGGGCTGACTAGTATTTTATAAGTTCTAAAGGCAAAAGACAAGAGATCATTTGTTCCCTTCTTACACTAACAGGTCAGGAAGGAAGATAATGATTCACAAAGCAAATAATCCTTAAGAAAGAAACAGAACTTACTTTTCATACATGATCTTTACAGTTTCTCGTGTTTTGAGACTGATACTGCAAAATACATATATATGTAAATAAACATGGAGATAGCACAAAAGTATGTGCACGTGCATGTTTATAAATGTGTGTATGTATATGTCTAAGTATACTTGCTCCAAGTGTTACAGATACGTGTTCATTTTAAAACTCAAGACAAAAAAGGATCCACAGATAATACACACGATGTAAAGCAACAGAGAAGATCATGTTCTGAAGATGTTTGCATCAAAACTCTTTTCCAAATTTCCCTCTTGTACTGAACTTCTCCTGCCTCTAAAGAGTTAGTGTTTTTTCTTTAAAGAAAAAAAAGAAAAAGTCACTTCTGGTCTACACATGCAAAGCACCCTTCCCCACCCTGAGTGTGAGCCGTGGCACAGACCACCTGAAGGGCGCTCTGCCAGGTGCGGGATGGCTACGGTCCCCACATACCTACTCTTGTGGCTTTTGATTTTGGCCGTGGACAACATCATACACACCGCTGACCTTATCCTTGTCAAATTTTCCTGATCACTTTCAACGGACACTCAGTGAGAAATCAGACCTTTCTTTAGGTCTACCAGAGTGTTCAGTGTGGGCGAATATGGGATGAGCTGCCGGCAGTCTCCGCGGATTTTCAGAAATCACTGCCTGTCCTTGATCGGCCAAGAGGGCCACTAATTCGGTGCCCCACATTTCCTGTTTGGCACCATGCAGACGCCTTGGCTAGACATGACATTTCCCAGGGTTCCTACAGAGCAGGGAGCCCCAGCTGGTCTATGGCAACCCGACGTAGGGGCCCACAGAATAAACACAGAGGGATACTGACGGGTGAATGGTGATGTCCTGGCCTAGAAGGTCACACAGGACTTTGTCACCCTCTTGTGACACACGAAAGCCAAGGTAGCTGCCCAGAGGGTTTCCCAAAAGCCATCTCAACTACTGAACAAGAACACAGGCTGATTCCCGATGAGCAGCCATCTCACAGGTTTCTCAGTCTAGACCTATTTCTCAGTGCCCTGAGATCAAGAAGAGGGACCGGGGCGGGAGCGTGGGACTCTCTCTGCTGCTAAGATCAGGGAGGCACTGACTAAGCACATAGTGAGGAAGGCACAGGCCCTCCTGGCAGGACACCTGATGCAGGGGGCTTCATGCAGTCCTCCCACAGTCTGCCTCAGAGGACTTTTTTAATCCTGGGTCTCAGCACCCACCTCGAGACACACAAATCTATCCAAGGGGAAGTCCCGATGTTCAGCTCCCCAGACCAAGTTACTGAGCTATGAGCAATGCCTCCCAGAGGCTTTGTTTAAACTGGTAGTGATGGATGTGGGATTACTGCCCCCTACCAAGCTGGAATTCCTTTAATGTGGGTTTAGGAGCATTTTACCCCAAAGAAACAGCAAAGAGCACTTCATCATTTTCTGTGAGGTAGGACCATCAAGTACATGCTTTAAAAAGTACAGTTCAGAATATTCTGTAATCCTGCACTTAGCATGGGATGAAGAAAAAGTCCGAGTCTTAGAAGCAAGTAACAATAAAGAAGGGGTGATTGCGAGAGAGGAGGGATCCGGAGGACTTGATTAATGTCCTCTTTAGTTCCAGCACCTTACTTTCTAAAACTGGTGGAGGAAGGAGGTCACTTGAACCAACCGATTCTCAACCAAAAACACCTCTAAGAAAACAGGAAAACCTGTAACTTGTCTACCCCCTAAAAGACGTTCGCTGCAGCAGTCAGTCGTGCTGACCTCACTGTAACGTACGGACACAGAACCTGGCCCTGCGTTTCGTCGAAGTGCAGACTACTGCCAGTCTTCCTCGCTCATCGAGTACCACTCTGAATTACACGTGCTGATGTTAAGTCCAAAAATATTTCCTTCCCATGTGAAACAGGCAATTTATAATTTAATTCATTATCCAGATCAGATGAAATCTTCCCCCAGCACTAGTGTCTGGGCAAGAGACCATTACAGAACTCCATAATGATAATGTTTTCACGAACTTTTGCAAACCCATGAAAATCTCCACCTCGTCACATCGTATGATACAGAAATGCATCTCACTGCCCCGGTTCACAGAATAAACGGAGAGGGAAAGGTGGTAAGTTTAGGCCGCAGGACTAACTCCTGTCTTCCGGAAATGGAGTAGGACAAGTCTCCCCCAGCTTTGTGCTCTTTCTGTCTCTGTGAATAAATAAAATCTTTCTCAATGAATAAAATCTGGGTTTTTTTTAGATTTTATTTATTTATTTGACAGAGACACAGTGAGAGAAGGAACACAAGCAGGGAGCTTCCCACCAAGCAGGGAGCCCGACGTGAGGCTCGATCCCAGGACCCTGGGATCGTGACCTGAGCCGAAGGCAGACGCTTAATGACTAAGCCCCCCAGGCGCCCCATTAAATAAAATCTTTTAAAAAGGGGGGGGTTAAAAAAGGAATACCAAGAAGTCAAATAACTTTGTAAGCCTTCATTTTATCAATATCTACCCCATAAAAAACGAGCGAAGACAAAGCACAATGAAGCACATGAAGGATTAGCAGTTCTAGAACTCAGTAAGCCATCATTTAATAAATGTTAGCTATAGGAACTTTATTATTAAACATAAAAACTTACAGCAATAATGCTCTCTGCAAAGTCCAATGTCTGCCTTTTATGTACTTCAATTCCGAACCTTGCCTCCAGTCTCACCAGCGGGTGGGAGAGGTGTAGACCTGGCTGACCCAGCCGACCACCCCAGGGACTGCTGGGCAGTGCGGGACAGAGCCTGTGTGGGCTTTCTGGGCAGACCCCGAGCAGCAACAGCCCTGGAAGGCAGGACACACCCGATAGAGACACACAGGGAGTCGAAGACCTAAGCACAAACCATAAAGGCTTAAAAAAAGTTTTAACATTTTAAATAAAAGGCTGGGCTGATGAAAATGTTCAGAAATGACATAGAACGGACGGTCGCCCAGCATCGTGAATGAACTAAAAATCACTGACTTGCACACTCCGGAAGGGAGAATTTCGTGGTACACCAATACGTGTCAAGTAGAAAGGCAATGTGAACGGAGAGCATGTGCATGTCATCCCACCGGATGGGAGGAGCTGCGACCCAGTGGCTGCAGGCACGGAGGGGAGAGGGCGGAATTAAGTGTGGTTACCCGCATCTTTGTCACCTGGAGGTTTCCTGGACCGGCAGAAATCTTCTGAGCCTTTCCCAAGGTCCTGACAAGCTGGAGGCATCCCCCTGCTGGGGCTCACAAAGTTGGATCCATGGGGTCTTTCATTAACCTTGAGCATCTGTTTAAGTCTACGTAGCCCAAGGTGGTGGTCACTTCTGGGAACCTGAATGCCAGCACACGTGTTCTTATCTTCATTCTATAAATATTCAGTAGATGCGGACCACGGGCAAAGCATGGTCGGCGGCACCGAGGACCCAGCAGAGAATAAGACAATGTCCCTGCTCTCTCGAGCTCGGGTCGAATCGGGGAAGAGGCGGCCGGTGGGCGCACGAGCCAGGCAGTGGCCTGCGCTGCGCGAACGACCGGGCAAGAGGGACCCGAATGCAGCTCAGGAGGGCAA
>ML093294.1:79542-107620 GCA_003697995.1 Taxidea taxus jeffersonii | reverse complement strand
AAAAAAACGCTAAAATTAAAATGTGGCTCAGATCAATGAATCCAAATGGTAGTGACCTAATAGTCCCATTTTATTGTTTTCTGTTCTTGGTCCCCAGATCCCAGATGTACCTTTCCTCTTAATCTTTCTAAGCCTGATTCATTAGCTTACCTTAGTATATTTTACATACTTCTAATTTTTTTTCCATAATATAAATTGAGCAAGATTTGGATTCTGTTCTATACAACTCAAAATCTCTAACAAGTACAGTAACTAACATTTTGGTGATTTATGGGGGGATATTAAGGGAGACCTAATAAAACAAGCAAACAAAAAATTAAGATTATTTTTTAAACAAGCAGTGAAGAGTTATTGGTGCCTCCAACATTTCTTATTGGTGCAATACTGGGAAACCCATTTCTTGTCTGTATAAAATAATATTACCTTTAAAGAAATTTACACATAGGAAGCATTCAATCAATGTCTTTTCCCTTTATAAGTAAAGTGAAAAATCATAATTAATCATCAGCTACTGGCTTATGAAGTTTGATACCATTGAAAGAGCAGGTATTAATATGTACACTTCACTGGGGAGACATTTGACATAGGTCTATTTCCCTGGCAGACTTAGTTATTGAAGAAGACATTTGTTCAATTTACATTTTCTATCTATTTCTGTTGATATTTCTACAGCATGCCTCCTCAAATGTCTGTGGAGTGGTCCTTGACATTTACAAAAAAGCTGCAAGAGAGAAGTACAAAGGCAGTCAACATGTGCCAGACCAGCTCTCTGAAGAAAGAGTCAATGAACTCACTGGTCCCTGGGGAGTTTGAGGGGCTCTCAAGTGGGGAGTCTAAACAGCATTAAATTGCTCTCCTTAAACCTGTCAAGACACTCATCAGTAAGAACAAGAAGGTCTGAGACAGGGGTGCTTGGCCTTAAAGTTTTTATATTTTACAAACTTAATAGATAATTAAAGAAGACTTACTGGGAAATACCAGAATTGTAGTGAGAAAACATGTTTTGCAGATTTGAAACATTCAAATCCAGCTCTTCAACAGATATACTTTTATCCCAGCCTCTTCTATAAAATGCAGGAGATAGTAATTAATATACAAGGTGGATCAAATGAGCTTATGATAAAATGGAGGTGAAAGAACTTAAAAGAAATATGTTTCCTCATAAACATATTAATGCTTGATTTGGGATCTGGATGAATAAAAATTAAGAACTTTTAAATATACAGGATGAGAAAAAAAAAAGAATTTTAAAAGAAGAGAAACAAGGTTGTTTTTTGCCTGAAGATATCTTCTAGACCACAATACAGGCAGAAGAATACCAGGAAGAACACAATGGTCTTGCTGAATTGAAAAGACAGAAATTGGAATACAGGGAGTAAGAGATGATTAAAAGTATTAGAAAGGAGTGACACAGAGAAACAGCATGCTGATACTAGCCAATACTAGCATGCTGTCCTACTTTTGAGTCAGTTAATGAAACTTAAACTACACATGGATAAGGATCTGTAAGCCAGATGATTCCAAGTGACTTAAGATTGGGAGACATATGAATTCCAACCAGCCAGAACAGAAAAGTCCTTGCTGAATATTGGGACACTCAGTAGGGACTCTTGAAGGGTCATTCTTTAATATTAGGGAGAAAGTAGACCCAGAGTAAGACTGCATTAAACTCATTCTAACAAAATTTGAAACAATCTTAAAAGGATTGAGCTGATCCACAAGTAACTAACCTTCCTGACAGAACAAAGTCCAACATAGTACAGACAAATACAAAACAAATCCAGTATTAAAAAAAAATGTACAATTCTAAATGTCGGTAATCAAAATAAAATACTTGACATGTAAAGTAGGAAAAAGTGATTCATAACAAGAAAATATATCAGTTAATAGAAATAGACTCAAAGACAACAAAGATGATAGATTTAATAGAAAAGGATTTTAAGGCAACTATTATGATTAGATTTAATCACATAAAAGTAAATGAACAATAAGCAAGGTAAATCAAAAGACATAAAGAAAACAAAGTTGAATTTCTGGTTTAAAAAAATCAGTATTTGAATTTAAAAGGTAATTATATGGGATTACCAACAGATTAGATACTACAGAAGAAAATACCAAAGAACTTGAAGATAGATCAATAGGCAATATCCAAGTGAAAGAACTAAAGACATTACAGAACATTCTAACACAGGTATAACTGGAGATGCCATAAAGAGAGAAGAAAGTTGGAGAACAGAAAAAACAAACAAAAAACCAAACAAATAAATAAATAAATAAATAAATTGAAAAAGATTGATGATCTACACATCAAAGAAGCTCAATAAAACTTAAAATAAAAATAAAACAGACCAAACCAAGTTAATTATAATGAAATTGCTAACAAATCAGTGTAAAAAGAATATCTTAAAAATGAGCTAAGAAAACAAAATGAGTTTGGTGAAGCAAGTTGTCATTTTATGAACTTCTTGTAGAGAGACAGATGGCAGAAATCTTCAGGGTGACTTTAGGACATTAGGTCAGACTCCAGTGAAGAATCATGGGTACTTCATCTTATACCTGAAAGAAAAAGAATCCTGTCACCAACCTGAGTGAACCCGGAAGAAGATTCTTCTAATCTTCCCCCAGTCAAACCTCCAGATGAGAATGGGGTGTATACAACACCTTGAGAGTAGTCCAATGAGACCCTGAAACATAGGCCCAATTAAGCTGTACCAAGACTCCTGACACAGAAAAGCTAAGAAATAATAAATGGGCATTATTATATACCACTACGTTTGCTATAACTTTGCTATAACTTATTATAGAAATATGATATCCCTGGGGTGCCTGGGTCATGATCTCAGGTCATGATCCCAGGGTCCTGGGATTGAGCCCCACATCAGGGTCTCTGCTTAGTGGGGAGCCTGCTTCCTTCTCTCTCTCTGCCTGCCTCTCTGCCTACTTGTGATCTCTGTCTGCCAGATAAACAAATAAAATCTTAAAAAAAAAAAGAAATATGATATCCCTGACACTTGATACATAAGAGGAATGGTTAGGATATAGGAAAACAAGTATTTTCTTCTTTATATAAAGCTTTGTGTTCAAGACTATTTTTCACAGTAATGTTTGAAGAAAGTCACTTTGTGGTGCAACATTGTTCATTGACATTTTTGTCTATGTGGTAGCCACTTTTCCTTTATCGTGATAAAAGGAATTGCATTTTGCCTTAATGAATATACAGGCTTCAAGGTAACATAATACATAGTTGAATAAACAATATCCAGCTTCTCTGTTCAGAGTGATCTCCCCTAATATACTTCTGAAACATTAGGTGTTATTATTATTGTCTCTATTAAGGCAATATCTGAGGAAAGAGATGGATGTGAATTTTTCTAGTCTACAATAGCCAGTCCAACCAAATTGACCTCCTTTAAATTCAAGCAGAAGTGCATTTTATAGGAAGCTTGTATACCTTCATTTGCCCTGGGGAAACTTAAATAGCTAAATCCTCTGTAATGTTTCTCTATACATAATGAGATTATTAAGCAGCTCAGGCACTCTCTAACCTAGAAGAAATTCCCAAATGATAAGACTAAACTTTCCATTGCTCATTTTGAGTAAGTCATCTCTAATCAGTCACTGAATGAACAGACTTATAATGAGTTCCTACTCTGGGTCAGGTATTCTATTATTAGAGGCACAATGACAACCAGAATATCACCTCAATCCTCAGGGTGCTTACAAAAAGTCTGGAGTGAAAAAAATATACAGGTTTAGAACACTCCTTTGTTGGGAAGTATCAAATCATAGGAGAATCAAAATTATATGTTAAAATCAAGAAGGATGGGAACTCAATTATTGAGTCTTTCCTGTGCACCTGAAACCCTCCAGGGAGTTTTTCAACACCATCTGATTATCATGACACATTTTATTAGTTCAGGCAACAAAGGCTCAAAGAATTGAAGTGACTTTCCCAAAGTCACATGCCTTATAATGCACAGACTCAGAATTAGTTCTTAGATTTGTCAGCCCCAAAATTCAATTTTTCATCTAATCACAATACTCAGATTCTGCTCTCAGAGATAATAGTAGTAATCCAATCTCATGAAGATTTCAGTGACCCTTTGTGGAGGTTTTCCATGTAATTTTGCCATTTGAACACCAGGCTTACTTTTTAAAGGTAAATCCAATATTCACAAACTATACCTTTCCCTGTAAATAACCCTGCCATGAGGGATCCCCAATTCCTAATAATGAATGCTCTTTTAAGTAGTTCATGTGTGTATATACATTATGATTAAGAATATGACATTCTCATTTTGTTCCCATTGGGGAAGAAATGTTTTAGTATAATTTTCAGCACATGTTTAGTATCTACATATCCCCTCTTGGTTTATGGGAAAATACAGGTACTGTGGAGGGGAGGGTGATGTTATTCTACTGGCACAATTCTGGAAAATCACCTTGTCACTTGGACTCAGAGACATCTGACAGGTTTATGTTAGTAACTAAAGCCTGTCGAGAGCTAGTAAAAATAGTCCATGGTGGTGCAGTACCAAGAGTGTCATGGAGAGTTAACAATAGCTCATGACAGCCAAAGTCAAATAAAAATGAATCTGAACTTGGGTAAGAAGAAACTTTATTTGGGAAACAAAATAAAATGAAGCAAAACAAAACAAAACTACTACAATTGGGAGAAAGGGTCTGTTGAAGAGGAAGAATACTCCAACCCTAAGATCTATAAGTATCTCAAAGTTCAAGCAGAAATGACTTTTCTTTCATGGGGAGGATTAAACAAGCTAGAAAAAGACCAGTGTAGGGGAATCTGATGAACAGGCAGCATGATTGGATAATTGAGCAGGAAATAACTTTGTCTGTAGTCAGCCGATTTTCTGGAGGAACCATTAAGAGGAAGTTGTTCCATATTTCAATGTCAATTTAAAGTTCTAATGTTTGCTTAAGCTTAACAGTGGGACAGAGCTCAGGAAGGAGAGAGGCCTGACTAAAGTTTGGTCAAGTCAAATTAGGGGACATTTCATCCAAATTGGTCAGCATGGACACAGAGTTGAGGTAATTATTTATGCCACAAGAGTGAGACTTTGCAGGGCCTCTGTCTTATTTTTGGTTTAAAAAAATGGACTCATCTTTGAGTCTTATCTAAGTCACATGCAGAAGGATGGTTCTTGGGAGGGAGCTGGATTCAAACACAAAAAGCGGGGAATTTCTTGACTGTAGCTGTTTTCTAGGAGCACAGGGCTCAGAGGAAGTTCCACACTATCAATGAGCATAAGGAGCCTGCCAGGATGATACAAAAACCTCTGGGGTAGTACCTACAGCCTCTGAGGTGAGTCCAAGAAGCTCATGGTGATGGACAAGTGACCTTTGTCCACAGAGAATGTACATACACGAAATCGGGGCTACCGATGACCTAGGATGTTTAGAACATAGGAGATCAGAAGTGCACATACAACTCTGCCCAGCCCATCTTTTGAGTCTGATCTCCTTCCATTGCCACTCCAAACTCATTCCTACAAATTTGTTTTCCTCTCATTTTGTAACAAGTCACATTCTTACAGTTTCATGCATTAAAAACAGTTTCTTATTAATAAGAAATAACTTCTCTCTCCTCTATTAAGAAGCTCCCTTTTCTTTATGACCCCAGGCCACACTGTTGTCTTATTAAGTCTTCCCCATCCTTCCAGCCTGTGTTAACTGTTACCTCCTTTTTGGTCCCATAGATCTTTTCATTTATGTCTAATGGGCATTAATTTTATTATATGGGAGATATCTGTACCTATTGTCTTTACAACTAAATCCTGAGACCTACTGAGGAAGTGCCCATCTTCTACTTCCTTGATATCTAGCACTACTTTACAAAGTCCCCGGCATCACAGTGTGTGCTGAGCAAATGTTTGCTGAGGTGCATCTCCTGAATTGAGACATGTGTATAGAGAGCTAAAAATCCAGACTTGGTATCTGTTCATGTCTTGTCCTTCCATCCTAGGTGAGTTGGCATATTCTCAGTGATTTTGCTGAAATTATGTAGAACATAACTGTTGAATTCTAATTTTTCCATTTATTATCTGTGTATATTCAATTAAAATATTTAAGCTTTCCAAGATCTAGTTTCCTCAGCTATGGTAATAATAACACTACTTACATGAAACAGAGTACATAATAAGAGCATTCAAGTTCCAGTTATGACCTGTTTAACAGATACTAGCTGTTTTATTAGGGTAGTGGCATGTCTCCTGCTGGTGTCTCTATAATAGCCTAGAGCGAGTAGTTCAGATTTCCAGGGGAAAATGATCTCTAGCTAAGAAAATAGCAATTATAGAAAAAGGGCTGGCCATATTTTTAGTTTGGGGGGAAATCTCCACACTGTTTCCCAAAGTGGCTGCACCAACTTGCATTCCCACCAACAGTTTAAGAGGGTTCCTCTTTCTCCAACTTCTCTCCAACATTTGTTGTTTCCTATCTTGTTAATCTTTACCACTCTAACTGGTGTATAGTGGTATATCAATGTGGTTTTGATTTTAATTTCCCTGATGGCTAATGATGATGAACAGGTTTTCATGTGTCTACTAGTCATTCATATATTTTCTTTGGAGCTACCCTACAACCCTGCAATTGCACTACTGGGTATTTACCCCAAAGATGCAGATGTAGTGAAAAGAAAGGCCATATGTACCCCAATGTTCATAGCAGCAATATCCATAATTGGCACACTGTGGAAAGAGCCAACATTCCCTTCAACAGACAAATAGATAAAGAAGATGTGGTCCATATAGACAATGGAATATTACTCAGCCATCAGAAAGAATGAATACCCAACTTTTGTATCAACATGGACAGGGCTGGAGGAGATTATGCTGAGTGAAATAAATAAAGCAGAGAAAGTCAATTATCACATGGTTTCACTTACTTGTGGAGCATAAGGAATAACACTGAGGACATTAGGAGAAGGAAAGGAAAAGTGAAGGGGGGAAATCAGAGGGGGAGATGAACCATGAGAGACTGTGGACTCTGAGAAACAAACTGAGGGTTTTAGAGGGGAGGGAAAGAGGGATGGGTGAGTCTGGTGGTGGGTATTAAGGAGGGCACACATTGCCTGGAGCACTGGGTGTGGTACATAAACAATGAATCTTGGAACACTGAAAAAATAAAATTAAACTTAAAAAAATGGGGGGGGGGCTGGCCAGCAGTCAAAAGACCTGGGCTATTGTCCCTGCCATACCTCGTCATCATGCAACCTAAGCTAATCATGTAACCTGAGAAATGTAAAGAAAATCAAGCCTATTTTTTGTGTCTAAATAATTTTCGAGGATAAAATACTTTGAAGGCAAAAGATTATCTCATTGAAATATGTTTACATAAATATCATCAAAATTATTTTTGATTAAAAGGGTTAAATTACCTATTTACTTTGCCCTCAAGTCATTTGATTTTTAAACATATAACTCTCTCTTAGAAACAGCTAGAAATTGTAAATAAACATTTAAAAAAGTAAGTAGTAATTTATGCAGTAAAAAAAAAACATGCTACTATCCCTTTATGACTTGTTCAAAGAAATCATTGATTTTTTCCCCCAGTAGGCTAATTGATTTTAAGCAATTAGTCAGTGCAAGTAACATCTAACTAGTTAGTTAGCTTACTGTGCAATGTTTCTCAATACTGCTCCCTCGAAAATCATTAGAATGCAGATTTATAGCCTCCAATGTATTGCAAAAGTAACAGCCAAAGAAGGCCAAGGAATTTATATTTTTAAAGAAAATGAAAATGCAGAAAAGAGACACTCAGGAAATAGATTCCGAAAAACTGGTTCTTTGGAAATAATTTGTTTTACTTATTTTAACTTATTGTACCATTTAGGGGAAAAATATATATATACTTAACTAAAAAATACCCATAATCTGGGGCACCTGGGTGGCTCAGTGGGTTAAAGCCTTTGTCTTCGGCTCATGTCACGATCTCAGGGTCCTGGGATCGAGCCCCGCATCGAGCTCTCTGCTCAGCAGGGAGCCTGCTTCCCTCTCTCTCTCTCTGTCTGTTTGTGATCTCTGTCAAGTATATAAATAAAAAAGCTTTTAAAAATGCCCATAATCTTACTACTTGTAACCATTATTAATAATTTCATAATCCACCCTGCCCTAAAATTTGCACACAGACACATACACACACAAAAGTATACACACATTTCCAAAACAAAAATGTGTTAATCCACACAACTCATATTGATCCACACAACTCATATCCACAATGCATATTGAGCGTTTACTGTGCATCAGGCACCATGCTTGGAAACATAATATCCATAGTACATGATGTCTCTGAAAAGAGTAAGGAAGATGGAATATTAATGAAATAATTACCCAAACAGAGGCGTGATTACAAAAAGATAATCAGCAAGAAATCCACTTATTATTCTGGGAACATATAAGAGAGATTTGACTCAGGCTGTAAAGAAATTTTCCCTGAGAAAGTAATATTTTGAGCAAAGTGTGAAAGAGGAAAAGACTTATGCTCTAATAAGGGTAGGGAGAGTGATACCAGAAGACACAGCCAAAACTAGAGGCAGGAATGAGACCACACAGGCTGTTGCACAAATGTGGACACTTACGCTGTCTCCCCAAAGCAATGGCGGGGGGGGGTGTTGTTTTAAGCAGGGAAGAAACACTCAGTTTTATATGGTTTCAGTGTCAAAAAAAATTATTAAAAGCAATCAAGAATGGATAAGGGAGACCAAATTGCAATAGTTGAGGAGGAGCAGGGACATACCTTCATCTAGGGCCAATGAAGTTGGGGAACATATAATGAGATGAATCAAGAGATGCCACAAATAATATCCACAGGTCTTGGTATATAATAGACATGAGGAGTAAGAATGAGGTAAGTGTGGAAGATGTCTCTGGGCCACGCAGTGGGTAGACTGAGTGATTTTTTAGAGGTGGAAAGCCCTAGATCTGACCTAGATTAGAGCAGAGGAAGGTCACAGGAATATCAGTGTTTGATGTGTTGACTCCACTATGCCATGGAGACATGCGTGTGAGAGGTCACATATGAGTTAGATCTGAAAATCCACAGTTTGGGGTAGAAATGTAAATTTAGGGACCATCTGGAAAAAGAAAGATAGGTTTTGAAAATTTGGGATTGATGAGATGGCTTAGGAGAGAGAAAAAATATAAGGGGAAGCATATGGGGTAATGTACAAAAGGCATGACTAAGACACTTACAAAAGGATGAGAGCAAATGGTCAATAAGAGTATAATAGTGTGTTCAATTCCACTGTAACTAAAAAAAAAATAAAGTAAAAGCAGAAAACTTCTTTATACCAACCACAGTGTCGGATAGAAGTCAGTGTAAAGCCAAGTACTGGTTAAGGCACAGGCAGACAGAAATTGCCATGGAAATGAACACATATAGCCTTTCTGGGTATCAATTTAGTACTATGCAGTGAAATTAAGTGTGCATATGATTATAAATGAGAAATCCCACCCTTACATATGTAATCTAAGGAAGTCCCCATCGGTCCATTACAGAACATTTACAATGAAAGTGCAGCATTTCTTTTGATAGCCAAGAATTTTTGCCAACCCACCTGTTTGTGACTAGGGAAGCATGTAAGTAAAAAGTAGTAGATGCCCACTATGCCCACGTGTTTTCTGTGCATGTGTGTGTTGGGAAGGAGTGATGCTACATATTTGGAAGCATCCTGGCTTTTTTAAGTTTCATTTCCTCATATTCAAGTTTTTTCCATCATTCCTAGTTTTTTCCTCCTGCAAAAAACATAAACAAAATTAAGACCAAAGTCATTAGATATGCATATGGATAACTTTGAGACTTTAAGAAGAGGTGATATCAATTCTGATAAGGGGCATTTACAGATGAGGAAGCATTGGAAGGCTTTGAGAAGCAAGTAGACAAACTTCTCCATCTCCTGTGTGGAATTACTCTTCATCTTCATTTTAGAACTCTGAAAGTTTCTGCATGATGTACATCTCTGAGGCTGAATTTTCTCTTAGCCATGGGGATGGAAGAGGAAACCAGTCGCAATCAGAAGAACACTGGTGTTCAGGAGAGGGGTGGACGGATGGTTCCTGGCTGGGAGTGTTGCATGCGTTTCTCACATTGGTACAACGGAAACCTAAGAAAGAGTCACTACTCCTTCAGGCGTATTTTCTGGGATGAGCCATCATTTAAAACAAAGAAACATTCTGAAAAACATTAAATCTTTTAACTAAAAATGTAAACTTTGGTGGGATAAAGTTCTGGCAAACGGGAATAAATTCAGAAAGACCTTTCACACTCAACTTGCAGTGTTGACTTTACTTCTAGGCTCACAGGCCTGGAGACACAATTTTATAATAAGTTCCCAATTTATCAAGCAGAAACAATCCATCTCAGATGCATACCGAATGATTCATTACTGCTAACAGTTATTATTAAGGATTCATCCCATGGATGAATGCTCCTATTACAGTGAATGATAGAGCAACAATAAATAATTACTTCCCAGTTACCTTTGACAAAATGTGTTGGCCAAGTATGTTTTGAACTCCAATACCTTAATTTTATTACTTATTAATTTGTGGAAGTTACTAGTTGAGATGGGCTTCCCTAAAATTAGTGTTATTTAATATGCCTAATCTGGATAATTTAACTGTTATACTTTGATCCAGCATTGAAAACAACTGAACTGCTGAAATGCAGGCATGATTTACATCCACATGAAAGTTGAGGCATAGCAGTGTCCACTGTGGGTGGTCCTGTATCTGAACAACTGCACGTATGACTTTTTTGTTAATCTCCTTCTCTGTCAACGAAATGTAAGATCTGAGAGAAAAAAAAAAATCACCTTCGTTTCTTGTTTTTGTTTTTTTTTTTTGTCTCCTGTGCTAGTGCAGTATCCAGCAAGTATTATTTTGAATGAAAAAGTAAATCAAGGGCAAAACCCAACTTATGTCATAAAGCCTTGAATTCCTGAAGGGATGGAGATAGCAGGGATAGGTGGATGGGATTTCTTACAACAAAATTCTTTCCTTAGATTAAGGAATAGAAGTGGGAGTGGGGGAAGGCAGAATATGGAGGCAGTAGTTAGTATCTTTAAGTGATTAATATCTTTAAGAGTTGCCAGATAAGATTTCAAGCATATTATTGTCTTGTTGGGACCCTGGGCATATAAGCTATAATGCAATAAATTAAACACAGTACTATTAACAGTTGATGTATTATTTTTGTCATATTATAACCTTGATTAAGCACTGCATTAGTTTCAATAACACTGTTCAAGCAAATAAACTACAAAATGTCAGTGGCTGACATAATAGAAGGTTATTTTCTTGTATATAATTCTACATTGTTGTTTCCCTGGTTAGCAGGTTGCTTTTTTCTCAAGGTGACTCAGGGACCCTGTTTCCTTCATCCTGTGACTCCATCATCCTGGGGTCTTGAAGTCTTCAAACAGTAGGCAGGTGGAGGTGAGAGAGGAAAAGCCTCAACAGCTTCTTAGAGTCACTAGCCCTGAAGTGACACCCATGACTTATGCTCACAATTTTTTTTAACTAGAATGCAAACATGTTCATCGGCGACTACAAGGAGAATTTTTAAATGTTCTTGTTAAGGTAACTGTCTTTTAAAGGCAGCTTTATAGTCTGAAGTTGGGGGCATGACAATTTAATTACTAGCTAGCTTCCTTTGCTACATAATCAAAGCAAGAGCCCTGGTCCCTTATAACATTATTTCACATAATCCTAAAAATAATGTCTTGCAATAAGGAGTTTACTGATTTTAAGATAAGGAATTGGCAAATAAAAAGGTCAAGTAACTCTCTAAAAGAGAGAGAGAGAAAGTGAGAAAGAGTTAAACCTGCCTCAAAGTTCCACATATATTCTATATGTTTCTATGTTACCACTGCCTCCTTTTCTATGTGTTTTAAAGAAAATAATCTACATAAAGCATGCAGCGACAGGACCAGGGACATGAAGAATAAGTAAATATGTGCCATCTATTATTTTATTATTGCACGTAATGCAAGTTAAGTGATTTTTCTCTAGATTGTTAGCAGCTGGAGCTTTCAGACCCATGTCTCAAATGCATTTGCAACTTCAATACATAACATGAGTCTTGTGGCAGAAACCATTAGCTGCCTACTAAAATATTTTTTCCCTCCTGGGCAAGCAGCTATATTTACATTTCCCAGCCTCCTTTGCAGTTAGGGGTAGCCATGTGACTAAGCCCTCTCCTGTGATATGTAAAAGGAAACTATTTGTGCCATTCTCAGGCCTGATCCATTAAAAAACAACAAACAAACAAACAAGCAAAACAAAACAAAAACAAAGACAAAACAACAACAACAACAAAAACCCCAAGACTTTCATGTATTCTTCCAGGATATTTCTGGAGAAATTTTCAGATTCCACCTGACTACAGTGTTAACGTAGTCTTATACTACTGTTTTCCACAAGTCTGTGCTCTTTAGAATCATCACGGAGGAAAATATGACTTTGGTGTTAATTTAATCTTTTTTCATGGCAGAAATAATGCTTAGTCTGACTGGTCTTAATAGTGAGGTTCTATTCCAGACTCCTTCAATGGTTGACGTGAGGGCGGCTAGCTGTTTTATGTCCCTCCAATTTTATTTACAATAAAAGAATTTCACTCCCACCAAGAAAGATGGAGGACATATGGTTAAGATTTATAGCTTTTGTTAGATAAGGGCATAAATAGTAATTTTGCTAATAAATCGAAGAAGGATGCTGGTTTAAAGACTGTTGGTCACATCTGAATGAATGGTGTTTCTCTGCCGTGGTCTAACTGCTGAATAACTAACCCACCATGGACAAGTTCTTTCCCTAAGTAAATTAGAGAACAAATTTGATTTAATTCTATTTGATTCAACAAATACTTATTTAGGGTTCACTGAATAAGAATATATGGGAGAGGGACTTGAATGAGGAATGATTTCTGCCTGTAAGGACATCCATTCTAGGAGATATTATAAGAACATTTTAAAGCACATACAGCTTCAATTATCTATGGAGTTGATAGGAGGAATACATTACAGCATGGGTAGATGGCAACATTTTGGGTGAAGTGGCAACAACAAGAATTCCCTCCTAGAGGAAATAACAAAATCTAGACATATGACCTAGTGACAGCACCAGAGAATGAAAGAGTTGTAATTTAAGATGAAAGGAAGAGCAAAAGCAAAGGCATGGAAGGGAGAGGAGCAGGAGGTCTCCTTAGGAAGAAGAAGGAGTTTGGGTGGCTTAAGAGTGGGGCATATGAAGGAATAATAAGAGGTCTTTAAATGTTGGTTGTCACAAAAATACGAAGGTGCATGTCTTCCAATGTAAAATAATTTTAATTATAGTTTAGGAAGTCCGAGGGATCACGGAGTACATTTATGGTGTCACTGTAAACTGGGATGTATATATCTTATGGACTACTTACTTTATTCACAATCTGATATGCTGATATTCAGCATGCAAGAAGGATGATAAATGTGTTGAGATATCAAATTGAACATCATAGAAATAAATATATTACACATAAAACATAGAAATACTTTCTAAAATAAAGAAAACTTTATTGTTTTGAAATGGCTCACTGCATCTTTCTAGAAAACATTCATTTCACAACTGCTCTGTATATGACAGGTTTGTACCATAAGAGGAGGACTATATCTGGAGATGGAATATAAAATGGTGAAAAGTATTAATTGGGTGATTTTCAAGTACTAATTTCCATATTTCTTTTCTAGACAGTCATTATACCATCAATGGACTATTTGTCTGGATAAGCTGGATTATGCTATAATAACAATTAACCAAAATATTATTGGAGGTTATAGCAAAACAGGAGAAAAAAAAGCTTTTCTCTCCCTATCAAAACAAACAAAAACCAAAAAAAAAAAAAAACAAAAACAGGTGATTCTAAGACTCTTTTTCCTTTCAGAAACTTATGAAAACCATACATTGATTCAACTCCAGTCCAAGGTCTTTTCTGGTTTTATATTTTACTTGTCTTGTTATAAGCACTCACCTACTGTAATGACAAATCCCCAAGCTTCTGGTCCATTTCTATTTCCCTTTGTTTTATTTTTGTTTTCCTTTTTTTATGTGCTTTAAGACAGGCCAATTATTTCCTTTACTACTACTACTACTACTACTACTACTACTACTACTACTACTACTACTTCTCCTCCTCCACCTTCTCCTCCTCCTTCTTCTTCTTCTTCTTCTTCTTCTTCTTCTTCTTCTTCTTCTTCTTCTTCTTCTTCTTCTTCTTCTTCTTCTTCTTCTTCTTCTTCTTCTTCTTCTTGAGAGAGTGAACATGCACAAGAGTGAGCTGGTGGAGGGGCAAGGAGAGAGGGAGATACTTAAGCAGACTCCCCACTGAACATGGAACCAGATATGGAGCTTGATCTCATGACCCAGAGATCATGACCTGAGCTGAAATCAAGAGTCAGATGCTTAACTGACTGAGCCATCCAGGCACCCCAACATCTCATAACTTGTCAAATACAACCAATAAGAAATATCACATAATATTATGTTTTAATTTGTTTCTTTTTTTTTTTCCTTCACATAAAAGTTTGCTAGGGACAAGAACACATACTAAAATTCTGTTTTAGACCTTTTGTTTGAACATTGTGGCATAGACCATCTCTTGTTTGTTTTGTTTTTGCTTCTCCCTGCTAAAGACAACTTTAATCCTTGAAAATGCAAAAGATAAATCTAAATAGGAACTCTGAATGGTGAAAGGAAGATAAGCTGTTTTGAGACTTCAAGAATGGAAGAACAACAAACACAACAATAAGGTATTTATTTATTTATTTATTTATTTTTAAAGATTTTATTTATTTGACAGAGTGAGAGAGAGAAAGACCATGAGCAAGGGGGAGGGGCATAGGGACAAGGAGAAGCAGACACCCTGCTGAGCAGGGAGCCTGACACAGGGCTAGATCCCAGGACCCTAGGATCATGAACTGAGGTGAAGGCAGACACTTAACTGAGCCACCCATGTGCCCCAACAACAGGGTATTTAGAACCCTGCATTCAAGGGAGGAAGTCTACTCAGACCTGGTATTTCCAGGTCCTCTACTTCAGAAAGAGATGGTAATCCAGGTGGGTTCATTCTTTTCCCAAATTGAACATGAGTGTGTGTGTGTGTGTGTGTGTGTGTGTGTGTGTGTGTGTTGTTGTTGTTGTTGTTGTTTGTTCTGTTTTACCAAAAGAATCCTTTATTGAAGGAAAATAAAGTTGTCTTAGAGAATATGTTGGATGGCCATTAGATTTTTATTATTTGTTCAGCTAGTCAACATATAGTACATCGAACATGAGTCTTTCTGACAGCATAGATGAATGTGACACCACAGACAAGGGGGGTTGAGTGGCAGTACTACCAGAATTAAGCAGCCAAGGAAGGTCTTCTCCTTCCTTCATAGATCTAAGGCTCCTCTCTTCCACCTAAGAGACACTTAGATAGGCTGATGGAACTGGAAAAAGAGACTCAGACACACCAAGTATCCTGGTACAGCAAGCCTCTTTTTCCTCAATAGCTTGTTCCACTGAGCTGGAGTACATCAGTAAAGAGAGCACACCATGGCCACCACTCAGTGGAAGATACATGATGGGGACGTGGCCTGACTGTATTAGCAGGGATAAAAGGGAGCCCAGCAGCACCGGATATACCAGGCAAATGGAAATAATGCTGCAGAAGCTCCCAAGATAGTTGTTGGAAGCTATGAGTAGAAGGAAATGACCTCAACTTGGTAAAAAAAAAAATATATATATATATATATATATATATATATATATATATATATATGCAAAATCCTGCAATTAACATTATACTCGACAGGAAAACACTGAATGTTTTTCCTCAAAAATTAAAAAGAAAAAAAAGATATCTATTCTTTTTTATTCTTATTCATCATAGTGCTAGAAGTTATTTCCAGTCTGTACCGTAAAGCAAGAAAAAGGGGAAAAAAGACATACATACTGTAAAAGAAGAAATAAAGGCAGATGGCATAACTGTCCATGGAGAAAATCCCATGGAGTCCATATGAAGCTCCTAGAAGTAATCAGTAAGCTCAACAGTGTCATAGGATGCAAGTTTGCCACCAAAACCAGTGACATTCTTATCTACTAATAAATAATGTGCTGTTCACAAAGCAAAAGTAATAACAGAATAACATTTACAACTATTCCAAAGAAAATTAAATACCTAAGCATGCTTGTCAAAACACCCATGCAAAGAATTACAAAATGATGATTAAAGAAATCAAAGGAGACCAAAGTAAATGGGCAGATACACCTTACTGACGGGATGGAAGACTCAACATCATAAAGATTTCAATTCTGCCTGAAATTGATTTATAGATTTAATACAATTCTTAACAAATAACAAGCAAAAATTTTCATGAGGATGCAGACAAGCTTATTCTAACGTTTATATGGAAAGGCTCAGGTCCTGGAATAACTAAAACATTTTTGACAAGGAAAGATAAAGTAGAAAGAAGTACTCTACTTATTATTAAGGCTTACAATATAGCCATAGTTATCAAGGTAATATGATATTTGAGGGTAACAGACACAGTGAATTGGGACAGAATAGAAGACTCAGTAATACACCAAGGCAAATATGCTCAACTTGTTTTGACAAAGGCATAAAACACCAAGCCAATTCAACAAAGGAGATTCCTCTCCATCCCCGATGGGTCTAAGGCTTCTCTCTTCCACCAAGAAACAGTTAGGCAGGTTGATGGAACAGGAAAAAGATACTAATCAGGAAGGGAAGATAGTCTGCAGCAACTGGACTTCTGTCAGCAACAGAAAGAAAGAAAAGAAAAAATAATAAAAAATAATGATGAAAAAATAAAGAGAATATAAACCTCACAACTTATACAAAAATTAACTCAAAAGAGTAACCTCTTCGACACTGGCCACAGCAACTTCTTTCAAGATATTCTCCAAAGGCAAAGGAAACAAAAGTGAAAATGAATTTTTGGGACTTCAAGATCAAAAGCTTCTGCACAGCAAAGCAAATAGTCAACAAAGCAAAGAGGCAACCCATGGAATGGGAGAAGATATTTGCAAATGACACTACAGACAAAGGGTTGATATCCAAGATCTATAAAGAACTCCTCAAACTCAACACACACAAAACAGATAATCATGTCAAGAAATGGGCAGAAGACATGAACAGACACTTCTCCAAAGAAGACATACAAATGGCTAAAGGATGCATGAAAAAATGTTCATCATCATTAGCCATCAGGGAAATTAAAATAAAAACCACATTAAGATACCACCTTACACCAGTTAGAATGGCCAAAATCAACAAGACAGGAAACAACAAGTGTTGGAGAGGATGTGGAACAAGGGGAACCCTTTTACACTGTTGGTGGGAACGCAAGTTGGTGCAACCACTTTGGAGAACAGTGTGGAGATTCCTTAAGAAATTAAAAATAGAGCTTCCCTATGACCCTGCAATTGCACTACTGGGTATTTACCCCAAGATGCTGATGTAGTGAAAAGAAGGCCATCTGTACCCCAATATTCATAGCAGCAATGGCCACAGTCTCCAAACTGTGGAAAGAACCAAGATGCCTTCAACATATGAATGGATAAATAAGATATGGTCCATATATACAATGAAGTATTATGCCTCCATCAGAAAGGATGAAAACCCAATGTTTGTATCAACATGGATGGGACTGAAAGAGATTATGCTGAGTGAAATTAGCCAAGCAGAGAGAATCAATTATCATATGGTTTCACTTATGGAGCATAAGGAATAACACAGAGGACATTGGGAGATGGAGAGGAGAAGTGAGTTGGGGGAAATCAAGGGGAGACAAACCATGATAGACTATGGACTCTGAGAAATGAACTAAGGGTCTTGGAGGGGAGGGGGATTGGGGGCTGGGTGAGGCTGGTGGTGGGATTATGGAGGGCATGCATTGCATGGAGCACTGGGTGTGGTACATAAACAATGAATTCTGGAACACTGAAAAGAAATAAAATAATGAAGTGAAAAAAATTATAGATTTAATGTAAAATGAAACAGTATACACCTTTTAGAAATAAGCATAGGAGGAAGGTCTTGGGTTATAGTGCCAGGCAAAGAATTCTGAGACTTGACATCAAGTGCACAACGCATCAAAGAAGAAAATTGAGATATTGGACTTCATTAAAATGAAACACTTTTTACTCTATGAACTACCCCTTCACCATTCCCTGCCCTGTGCATCTATTCCATCTGGCTGTGGCTGAGTTAGACCTGTTTGTAATAAACTTGCAATGCAGTAAGTAAAATGTTTGAGTTCTGTGAGCTCTGGCAAATTAAAGTAACCCAAGGAAGGGGATTGTTGGAACTTGGAATCTATTGCTAATGGTTGGAAGCAGTAACCCAGGCTTCTGAAGGTCTGTAGTGCCAGTGGGGGGAGTGGTCTTGAAAAACTGAACCTCACTTTGTGGGATCCAACTCTACCTCTAGGTAAACAATGTCAGAATTCAGTTAAATTGTAACACCCCACTGATGTTGCAGTTTCCTGGTAGTGTGCAAAAGTGCCCTCCCACACACATTGTGATTGGGTCTCAGAACCCCCGTTAAAGATGAACAGACAGTTCACCAATGCCTATATATGAATGGCAAAGAAGGGCATGAAAACTATCCAACAGCATTAGCCCTTGAAGAATGCAAATTAAAGCTGAAACGAGAAAGAGCTATGCATTGGTACAGGCAACAGCTTGGAAGAACCTCTGGGGAATTATTTTGAGTGAAAAAGTCAATCCAAGCAGGTTATATTTGGTATGTTTTTATTTGTAATAACAAAACTGTAGAAATGTAAGCCAGATTAATAGTTTCCAGGGGTTGGGGAAAAGGACTGAAGGGAGTGGGTGTAGTTATAAAAGAGCAAAATAGGGGATCCTCATGGCATTGCACTTTCAATAACTATAACGTGGTAGAGGAGATGCAAACATACATGCTGATGAAACTGTATAGACCTTAACACACACACACACACACACACACACACACACACACACACGAGTAAAACTGGGGAAATATGATTAAGAAGGAAATTGTATCAATGTCAATATCCTGGTTGTGCTATTATGCTATAATTTTGCAAAATGTTATGTTTTGGGAAAACTGAGCAAAGGATACAGAGGATTTCTGTATTACTTTTACTACTGAGTAGGAATCTACAAATACCTCCATGTTAAAAAGACATTTATTGAGTTTATTTTCTGCCTTTGAAGTTATGGCAAGCAGCAGTTTCACCAAAAGTCTGCTACTATGTAACAAGCTTTCTTTTCCTTCCAGCCTGTGATAGCTATGTCCTTCATGCATCCTCATCAGCCCCTAAGGTAATACTACACTGTGTGTGTGTGTGTTGTTGCTGTCATAGTCTTGTTAGCATATCATTGCTCATTGAAACTCAGTTTCTGCTATTCTAGATTGACCCTGATGATCCAGCAGTCACTATCTTGAACATTACTGGTTGCCAAGGAAAATCAAGAAATGGCTCCTCAAATTTGCTCCATGGTGGTGTGTATCACTTAGGGTTGAGTTTTAAGTAAAATGGTGACATCTCACTCCAAGGAGGCAGAGAATTCCCCTGCTATTTTGTGCTTGCAACAAGGAGAACTGGAAATGTTTGGTAAAGATCCCATTCACTACCACAAGTAAAATAATTTAGGGTTGTATGTTTGTTTTAAGGTTTTGACAACCAGGGGTGCCTGGGTGGCTCAGTGGGTTAAGTCTCTGCCTTCGGCTCAGGTCATGGTCTCAGGGTCCTGGGATCAAGCCCCGCATCAGGCTCTCTGCTCAGCAGGGAGCCTGCTTCCCCTTCCCTCTCTGCCTGCCTCTCTGCCTACCTGTGATCTCTCTCTCTCTCTCTGTCAAATAAATCAATAAAATCTGAAAAAAAAAATTTGACAACCAGACCAGAGTGTCTTCTTTAACTTACTAGATCAGAACTTATGCTAAGACAAGCTATTTTAATTGAACATGGTGATGTGAGAAACACAGAAAAGTGTAGTAGGTAGTGAAGAAATGGAGAGTCCAGATTAGGACCCTATTTGAGAACAATGAACTCTGACCCACTAAGAAGGAGAGTTAGGAGAGAAATAGAGGCAAGACATTTTTGGTAGTGTATGTAAGTAATGGATCCAATGGCAGAATGGAAAAATGGTGATGATTTGGATCCTGTTGATAACGTTGAAAACATATAATACTGGGATTGTTTCTCTCTCCCTCCTCCCCCATCTATTTATTTGTTTACACACATATGTATTTATTTACATTTGTTAGGTACACTTCCAGCCCATGATTTAGCAATTCTGAGCTACTTTCAAGTCTTCAAATATATTCTATGTTTCTTCTCCATCCTTTGCCGAGCTGCTTCATATGCCTGAGTGTGCTGACATGGTGAGTTCTCCTGTCTGTCATTCTCACCAGATTGCGTGCTCTTTGTGAGTAGGGATGGTGTCAGACACTTCCTCTCCCTTGCAGGGTGGAGATATTCTGAAAGTATGGAATCATTACTTGAAGAATGTTGAAGCAAAGGGCTCATCTCACTAGTAATGGAAGAATAAGAAGCTAAGCTATGCCCTACATTTTCTTGTGGATTTCTTGGTGTCTATATCTATCAGCATCTTTATCTAGCCTTCTGTGTCCCCATTTGTCATTCCTTTCCTAGCTTTGTCATTAAATATATTCATTAAACAAACAAACAGGACAGTTAGAGAACACCATACATAGGAGAAAGATAATATTTCTTGTTCAGATGCATCCAAGTTAAGACAGAAATAGGAAATCACTTTTATGTGACAGATTTATAGTGTAATATTCCCTTTTTCTAAAAAATATTTCCATGCAGAACAACTTCTTATCTGTAGATGGAATCCTACTGTTCTATTTTCTATGGAAATAAAATTAATTGGTATAAAAATCTCAATAAGTGGACAGCAATGTTGGGGAATGCATGGAGGAATTCTCTTTGGATGAATATGAGTAAACATGATGGGATAGGGCTTGTGGCTTAGACTGAGGATGGTTGGGCTGGGCTCAGGCTTGGTCTGTCACCTGGAACAGCAGGGTGCAGACACAGTGAAAAAAAGAGACAGGTTAAGACTGGCATCATCCCAGGAACCAGGCTGAAGCTATAAGAAACAAACATCACATAAAGCAAGCATCTGAAAGTCCATTATTGTGTCATAATGGACAACAACTGGTGAGACAAACTGCTCAGAATTTAGCCTGAGGGACCCCACCCACAGGAGCCGGTTCCAGGGCCTTGGGCACTTCTGTGCAGGGGATGGTGTATGCCAACTTTAAAGGAACAGGGCAAAGCTGAAATCAGTTCAGGTTGTATTTTTAAAGAATAAAAATTATAATATTGAGCTCCTACTCAGAGTAGAATTGTGTTGGACATGGAGATACCAAAAGGTAAAGCACCTTGAGTTTGCAGAGTGAAATGAAATGGGGAGTCCAATTTGGTCGTGTACCAAAAAAATTGCTGCCAATATTCTCTTCAAGGGCAGACTGAGGACATACAAGATACACATCCCATGAACTTGGTACGGCAAAAAGAGTGGAGTGGAGCATTCCGTTATAGGGAGGCAATGCCACAGAAATCAAGCTCCAGGTAAACAAACCTTCCCCCACATTTTCCATAGATAGTCTTCTCTCAGACAGAAAAAGAGAAGGCCATTTTGATCATATATGGAAGCCCCTCAGAAGTTACCCCAATGGGGAACTGACAAACATTTTTTGAGCCACCTTCTCAAATAACTCCAATATAAAAATATGTTATATACAAAGGTTCTTCTTAGTCAGATTTATAAGGGGAAAAAGTTATAGCCTGTATAGATAGTGCATTAGGGTATAGATATATTAAGTCATCTGAAATAGGATAAAATTTAATTTTCTGATAAAATGCTCATGATTTTGTAATAAAAAATAGGATCCAACTTATACAATGTTCACTACTATAAAAATAACAAAATAAAATTCAAACAACAAAAATTTGCAAATAAAAAATTCCAGTGTCAATGCAATGAACACTGTTCAATACGATTTTTTGTGATGGAAATTCTGTGCTGTTCAATACAGTAGCCATTGACAACAGAGAGTTCCTGAGTAGCAAAATGAAGCTAATAAGATTAATTCAAATGCAATTTTATGTATAATTTAATTTTTGGATTTTATTTAATATGGGCAGTGGCTACAGTACTGGACAGCACAGATATATTTTTAATAATACATAATTCCCTCCCCACTACCAATTATGTGGAGATGGAACTTGATAAGATACATTGACTTGTGTGTGAATAGGAACAAATGAATGATAGAACCAATGTTATTGATCTACAATGAAAAGTAAATGAAAAATGCATGAGACAGTGGTAACTTAAGTGATGCTTAGCAAGTAGGAATTATTTTATAAATAGCAATAGTTACACTTATGAAGTTATGGATATTACTATTCCATAAAGGTAAAACACCATGTCCCCTAAGGCAGAAACATGCAAGCTCATGACAGCCTTTGGGAAATGGCCTGTCCTTTTATAATTGTAATTTTAGAATTTGATTATCTCCACTTTAAGATAGTCCTGGAGAGGGGCACCTGGGTGGCTCAGTTGATTGAGCATCTTGATTTCAGGTTGGGTTGTGATTTTGGGGTCATGAGATTGAGTCCGGCATTGGGCTCCATGCTCAGCACAGAGTCTGCTTGAGGTTCTCTTCCTCCCTCTACCTCTGCCCCTCCCCCAGCTTACACTCACCTTCTCTCTTCCCCTATAAATACATATATACACACATACATACAACCTTTTTTTTTAAAAAGTGCCCTCTGTAGGATATATGGAGGAATCAGACATATTTAGCCAAATGTATTGAATAATCCTTCTTAGTTTAGAGATGCAGAGAGTGTGATATGAAGCCACATGCCTTGTCTCACTAGACTTGAGGGCACAACTTTCGTAAGGTGAGGAAAGGAGACAAAAATTGAAGGAAGGAGCAACACACAAAGTGAAAAGAAATAAGAAATCCCTCCAACTCTTTGCAGGAGTCCTATTTCCCTCCCCCAAGTTCCACTCAAATATTCACCTAAGCATGCTTTAATTCTTTCTGGCTTCTCTGAAGTTGGCGTAGCTGTCTCTGAGGTCCAGGTATTCCTGATCCTCAACCCAAATTCCATCTCCGGGAGTGCTATAGAACTATTAAGGAAGAAAAAGGGAGGGGGGAGTAAACACTTGACCTAACCAAGGAGTGGGACAGTCAAATGGCTATGTCTTCTGCAATCTTCATGTGATGTTTTATTAATGTGCTGGCTGCATTTTAATTAACATAATCCTTTATTGTACGTGTCCTCTGGGGCTGTTTAAGAAAAGGGCATTGTTTTTAAAGACTACAGAGTAGATAAATAAGCAAATATTTCCTGAGACAACATTTCCCTACATGTACCAGAAATAGGTTTTAACTACTGGATTGGGATTTTACAGACACAATCCAAGGAATTGAGATTGCTTCAAAAGGACAAAAATGATCCAACTGGAACACATTTAAGAGGGAAATATGGAAACAGTGAGGGAACTCAATTAATCTGCAATGAGCAGAATATATGGAAGTTTCAAGAAATTTGAGATTACTTTTCAGTTTGGGTTCTCCCAGAAGCAAACTCTGAGACAAGAATCTGAGGGGAAGTAGTTTACTTGTGAATTTATCTCAAGACTTACCAGTAGTTGAATGGAAAACTAAGATAAGGAAAGAAAAATGGCCAATGAAATTTGCAAAATTATCTAGTAGCCACCATGGGCAACTGAAGCAAATTCCCCCAGGGAAATGATGACAGAGATCTTGGTACAAACCTCAGAGTTTTCCCAACATAAGGATAAGGACACTGGTGGATGATTCCACTATTCCCCATGTGCCCATAGATGAAGGCTGCATCTCCAGAAGGTACTAATCCTCTGGCACTTAGAGCTTGCCCTGCATGTAAACTCACCGTGATCCCCAGAGAAAGACAGAGAAAGGGGTTGGCAGCAAGTGCCTTTTGTTATGTGAAGGTTGATGATCAGATGACTCAGCTAGACCCCAGCAGCATCTGCTTCTGTTACACTAGAGCTATTTTTGGGGGAAAGTAAACACTTCATATTTTTGTCACTGATCACTTCTGATTGTAGAAAGTGAACTCACTGTGGAACTCAAGAAATCTGAATTTGAATCTTTGGTCTGCACTCTTCAGTAGGTGACCTTAGATCTTCTGTAATAGCCTTGTACATCCTTTTCTTGATTGGTCTACAGGGATAATGCAATACATGTAGCAGTAGACTAATGTTGCAAATTGTATGAAATCATGTATGGAAAACCAGCCAAAGCCTTCTATGAGTACACCAAATATACAGAAGAGAACATAACACCTAATAAATAAATAAATGATATTGCACTTATTAATATTAATACTAATTCATTTTTCACATCCACTAAAAGGGACAAGGTTCATAAATGACAAAAATCTGGTAAGGCAACACCCTGAGTTTCTAGATAAGCTTTCTTCTGATCTCTTCACCTGGAATTGTAATAGTGCAGGAATGCATAGTCATGGAAGATATCATTCCATTATTTAATAATTAACTTAACATTATTAAATAGTCACTAACCTCCTTTCATTTACTCTAGATTTATTTGCTGAAAGTACTTACCCACCCCTACTTAAGATTTAAGGAGGGGAATTCTCCAGCTCAGAGAAATGTAATAGACCAACTAAAGATGAGGAGCCTTCACTGAGACTGCTCAGATCCAACAAGTGTTCAGAGTTTTGCAAAAGGAGAACACTAAGTTTCTTTCCTCAACTTCCTGTTGCACTGCAGGATTAATTATTGAAAAGAATGAAATATCCTATTGATCTTGTCAGTAAATGTGTTCAGTTAAAACCAATTTTACAACGTGTAGAAATGAATGAGATCCTCCATAAATAATATCTGTCTTGAAAGATGTGCTTGTCATTACACTCACTCATTCATAGATTTATCACTAAATATTTATCATTAAATATTCTCACCCACAGTAATCCAAAACTTCTTAAGCAGGCACTGTGCTAGGCTGGGGGACAAAGCAAAACTCATAGTTCCCTCCCTCAAAGAACACTTTGCTATGAGAACAACAGTCAAGTAAAAGGAAGTTACTCCTTTGCTCCCTTGGGATAACTGAAATTACTACTCAGGGGCTGTGGGTAAAGGTCATAGGGACAGCTGCACTGAGAGATACTAAGACCACTGGGCCCTGAAAAGTCATCTGCTGCCAGCTGGGATACCTGAACAAGAAAGAGTCCTTTCCAAAGAGCTAAATGCAGTGGGATGAGACAAGAAGCAAAAGATGGCATTGTGCTCTGAAAACTAAGGGATTTACTGCTCCCACTAAGCAACAAGCTTCCTGAGGATGGGGACTATTAGCTGTTCTGTCCCACGCCATCCCTGCACTAGAATGCACCTGGAGAGGACAGACACTCCCAGAGCAAAGGTGCAGTTTGTGAAGCCCCAGGAAGGATGGAGGCATTGCTGCATATCCAAATAGATGCCAGAGGGCTCAGAGTCTAATCTCTATGCAAAGGGAGATTCATTAAAATAGTAGGTGATGGAAAAAATAGAAAATATTTAGAACTTTGTCTTGTTTTAATAGGTATGACATTGAAAGTGTAGATTGTTCTGGGCAGCAAAGACATTTTAACATAGTTTATTTTCCCAAACCATGAGCATGGAATGAAACCAGAAAAGGCCCTGAATTGTCAAGGAAATGTTGGAAAAAAAAAAAAAAAACACAACTGAGGGCATCACATTAACTGGTTTCATACTGCATTACAATGCTGTGATCACCAAGATGGCATGGTATTGGCACAAAAACAGACACATAGATCAATGGAACAAAAGAGTCTTCAGAAAGGGACCCTCAGCTCTATGGTCAACTAATCTTAGACAAAGCAGGAAAAAAAATATACAGTGGAAAAAAGACAGTCTCTTCAATAAATGGTGCTGGGAAAACTGGACAGCTATATATAGATGAATGAAATTCAACCATTCTCTTACACTGTACACGAAGATAAACTCGAAATGGATGAAAGACTTCAATGTGAGACAGGAATCCATCAAAATCCTAGAGGAGAACATAGGCAGTAACCTCTTCAACATCGACCACAGCAACTTCTTTCATGACACATCTCCAAAGGCAAGGGAAACAAAAGCTAAAATGAACTTTTGGAACTTCATCAAGATAAAAAGCTTCTGCACAGCAAAAGAAACTGTCAACAAAACTAAGAGGCAACCCACGGAATGAGAGAAGATATTTGCAAATTACATTACAGATAAAGGACTAGTATCCAAGAGTTATAAAGAACTTCTGAAACTCAACACCCAAAAAACAAATAATCAAGTCATAATGGAAAGAGGACATGAATAAACACTTCTCCAAAGAAGATAAACAAATGGCTAACAGACACATGAAAAAAAATATCCAACATCATTAGCCATCAGAGAAAGTCAAATCAAAACCATACTGAAATGCCACCTTATACCATTTAGAATGTCAAATATTAACAAGGCAGGAAATAACAAATGTTGGAGAAGATGTGGAGAAAAGAGAACCCTCTTACACTGTTTCTGGGAATGCAAGTTGGTACAACCACTTTGGAAACAGTATGGAGGTTCCTCCAAAAGTTAGAAAATAGAGCTACTCTACAACCCAGCAATTGTACTACTGGGTATTTATCCCAAAGATACAGATGTAGTGAAAAGAAGGGGCACATGCACCCCAATGTTCATAGCAGCAATGTCTACAATAGTTAAACTGGAAGGAGCAGTGATGCCCTTCAACAGATGAAGGAGTAAAGCAAATGTGGTCCATATACACAACAGAATAATACTCAAACACCAGAAAGGATGAATACCCACCATTTGCATGGACATGGATAGAACTGGAGGGGATTATGCTGAGTGAAATAAGTCAAGCAGAGAATGACAATTATCATATGGCTTCACTCATGTGTGGAACATAATGAATAGCACAGAGGACATTAGGGGGAAGAAAGGAAAAAATGAAGGAGGGGAATCAGAGTTGGGGGACAGACCATAAAAGACTATGGACCCTGGGAAACAAACTGAGGATTTCAGAGGAGAGGGGGATCAGGGGATGGGTGAGCCTGGTGATGGGTATTAAGGAGGGCACATATTGCATGGAGCACTGGGTGTTTTACACAAACAATGAATCATGGAACACTACATCAAAAACTAATGATATACTGTATGGTGACTAACATCATCACCATCATCATCATCATCAAAAAAGTCTGTCTTTGCTTTAAACAAATAACAGAATCCTTAAAAATAATTATTATTATTAGGTTATAACTATGAAAGAATTTACCTTCCAAAAAGAGGATAACCATTTCTAGTTTTACAAAAGGAAGAAAATTCTAAGTTTGTCTAGAGGTTGAGACTAGTTTTCTTATGGGAATGGACTGAGTCCTTCTCTAAATTGGAGTGGTGGAAAGCTGGTGCAAATTAGAGCCAGAGAAGCTTCAGGCTCTTGTTCTTCTCTGCAAAGCAGGCTCACATCGGCTGTGTCATAAAGAGACACAGAGTCCATACAAGCACACTGTGGTCATAGGGCCAAAGAGCAAGCCTGTAGCTCTAACTCAGCCATATAATTGCCTGCTGAAGAGTGCCTTCTGGATTCACTCCACTCCTTCATAGACAGCCAACTCTGAAACTCCATAATCCACCATCCTTCCTCCTCACAGCCCAGAACTGCTGGGCAAGCACCAGGGACCACACAGTAAACACAAGAGTGAGATTCAGGACATATACCCAGGCTCAAGCTCTTCTCCACTTCCATGTAATTTATACTTCATCCAAAAACTTATGAAAGTTATTTTAAAGAAAAGTGATGTCTTTTCTTGTGGATGATGGAATTTTGTATTTTTTTTTTTAATCCTAAGAGTCATGGGGAGTTCAAAAGGAAGGATGATAAAATGAAACTTAAGTGAGCCATTGCCTGGAGTCAGTCACTTCTCCAGAATATAGATCTG
>ML093294.1:59059-79442 GCA_003697995.1 Taxidea taxus jeffersonii | reverse complement strand
AAAGAAAGAAAGAAAGAAAGAAAGAAAGAAAGAAAGAAAGAGAGAAAGAAAGAGAGAGAGAGAGAGAGGGAGGAAAGAAAGAAATGAAAAGAAAGAGGAAGGATGGAAGGAAGGAGAGACAGAAGGGAGGAAGAAAAAACAAACAGCTCAAATAAGTAGAATGAGAATTTCCCAGGTTCTGATTACTCCACCTCCAAAAGATAACTGTCAAGTCCAGCCCTACTGTCCCTTATTTTGACAATGCATGGATATTTCAGGACAAGAAGCCAAATGCACAAACATGGTTCTGGAGGTTCAAAGAGAATATATTCTCATAAAAACCATAATGCAGCTCAAAACAAGCCCCTCATGAGGTGGATGTGATGACAGAAGAATTGAATTTCTGGAGAAGGATCTTAGATGTCTTCCAGCTTAGATATTTAGAATCATAAGTACATTTTGCATTTTTTGGTGCATTTTGCAAAATACTTTTCACATCTATAGCTGATAACTCTGAACATGGGTTTGAACTGTACAGGTCCACTTAGAGGCAATTCTTTTTTTTTTTTTTATAAATACAGTATAATACTGAAAATGTATTTTTCTCATGATTTTCTTAAAAGCATTTTCTTTTTCCTACCTTATTTTACTGTAAGAATACAGTATATAATATATATATGTTTATTAATATAAATCTATGTTAATCAGCTATTTCAGTTTCTGTTCAATAGTAGGCTCTTAGTACCTAAGTCTTTGAGGAGTCAAACTTTATATATGGACTTTCAACTTCATGGGGGTGTGGGTACCCCTAACCCCCTGCATTGCTTAAGGGTGAAACTGTCAAGTCTTGTTTGATCTTCAAAGGAACCTGTGAAAGCAGTATTATGATCACTATTTCACAGATGGAAAATGGGGTTCTCCATAGCACTTTGTAAATATAAAATGGAAAATCCATTTTTTGCCACTTACTACTCAACAGCCTAAGCACTAAGGATCCTTAACATAAGGTCTCCAGCTTAACCTCCCAAAAAACTTGAGGGACAGCTATTTTATCCTCATTAACAGAGGATAGAAATAGACTAAGATTAGAAAAATTGACATCTCCACTCTGTCTTTCAAGGAAGTATTTATACATCAGTATTACTGGGCTTGTAATATTCTACTGCTGGGTTTCTATGACATTTCCTCTGTAATGCTCAAAGTATTTTTAAGCCACCTCCTCTTTATCTTTGTTTAACCAACATCTAAACACATTAGCTTCCTACCTGTTGCATAATATAATGAACACTTAAAATGTGATTATTACAATCAGGGAGCTATTTAAATAAACAATTCTTGAGGTGAGGCACTATGTTTTTTTCAAGTTTCCAGAATGATTCTGATGTACATGCAGGATTAGAAATACTAACCATGGGCATAGAAAGTATTCAGCAGCATAAACTTAGTATTAGACTTGATTTTAGTCTATCTACAAAATTGGTAAAATGATACCTTTGTGATAGGAAAATTGGAAGGATTAAATGCAATGGTAGAAATAAAATTGCTTAGTATATTGTTTAGCACATAGCAAATAATGGAAAAGTAGTAGTATCATGATCCTTCACAGTATTCTTGTGATCACTGTAAGTGGTAATTATTTGAAGATTGAATAGATAAATTATTTGCTAGGATGTTATATCTGTGACAGATTTGGGGTCATATCAAAATTATATCACTTCAGGGGTGCCTGGGTGGCTCAGTCATTAAGTGTCTGCCTTCAACTCAGGTCATGATCGCACAGTCCTGGGATCAAGCCCCGCATTGGAATCCCTGCTTGGCAGGAAGCCTTTTTCTTCTCCCACTCCCTCATTTCTATTCCTTCTCTCTCTCTCTCTCTCTCTCTCTGTGTCAAATAAATAAATAAAATCTTTAAAAAAATCTATCAATTTATTTGAGTATAAGTTCCACCAAGAATGTACCAACAAATACAGTTTGAGTGATTCTCAAACTTCTCCACCCTTGGTTCCTTTACTTGTTCTCAGACTGGTTAAGGAATTCAATGTAAATGGCAGACAAGACTGGCTCTAAGACAAAGATATCCCCAGCACCAGGTCTCTGTAGTCAGGCAGCCTCATCAGCCCAATTCCCACTCTGCACCCCTTCAGAATTGAGAAGGCAATGCCATTATGGTATGCCAGTACATGCAGCCCAAATTCCTGCTTGAATTTCAAAGTGTTAAAGGGTACTCTATAGAATGAATCTGAAGGAGGAAAGGTATAACAGACAAATAACCTGGTTTACTACAGATAAATTCCAGTCTTCAATAAGGTTATTATTGAATATTATTGAATTGTCTTCAATGCAAAGTTAATTTCTTACCTTCAATGAGGTGAAAATGAATGTAGAAAGATACACATGGCTTCCCTGTCTGAGTATATTTGGAACTGTCAGCCATCAGGCACTGATCTTTGAACTTTGATTCTTTCCTTAAGCTGTAAATTGGGGATAATAATATAATTCCTCCCAGGCTTGTTGTGAAAATCTAGTAGGAAAGCATTATCTTTGTGCAAATACAGGGTCATCACTAATGTCCTTAGACCCTGTTTTGCACAGGATCTATCTTTTAAAATCACAAAATGTACAGAATGAAACTAAGGAAGTTCTTTACAGACCAGCTAGGCTAATGCAGTAATTTCATTGTAAGGAAACCATCGTAACCTTGACCAAGGTCATACAGTGCATTCTTCCTCCCAGTCTTCTTGCTAATTTATCAGTCACACTGCCTCTCCTACAAATGTGACATGGTCTGAGGGATTTCCTTCAAAACCTCTCACTTTCATTTTTGACTGACATCAGTAGGGAAACAAGGCACATTTTCCATGAGTGACTCTTTGTATAAAGTCATTCTTAATGTGATTCCATTTAAGTGGGCACTAAGTTTGATCATACTCTTTTACCCAAAAAGAACATTTCAGGCACCTAGATAATTATAAACCAGTCACAGTTCCACAAAGCCATGATTAACTTATTCAAATATATAACAAGTGATTATATTCTAAGAGCAATTCAGCTAATTACATTGCATTAAAAATTAGAAATAAATCAATTCTAAAAGCAAAGTATATACTCAAGTTTTCTATGTAGCAGATTGGGCATAAATATTTAATGCATATGAAATGTTTGATGGGGAGTGTTTGGCAAACATTCACTTGGGAAGGAAATCAACAAATTATGTGATAATTGCTTTTGTGAAGCTTGGTTCAAGAAGTAGAGGAAACTAGAAATGAAGCTTGGGAGTTTTAGGATAGAGCATATTTTCAGACACACATGCCTTAAAAATTCCATTCACTTATCTGAAATTTTAATGTGTGTTTCTATATTTTTGTTCACTTACTGTATTTTCTACTTTATATTGAAAAATAAAAAGGGTATTAGGTGAAACACTGTAATCGGGGAAAGAAAATGTGAGTTCCACCATGCCCTTCTCACATTTCCTGAGTGTTACTTTGAATAAGTACTTTAGTTCTCTGAATATCAATTTCCTTTGTTGTCAATTTAATTGATTCATTATAGACTTATTTTATTTTATTTTATTATTTTAAAAAATATTTTATTTATTTGAGACAGAGAGAGAATGAGAGAAAGCATGAGAGGGGAGAGGTCAGAGGAAGAAACAGACTCCCTGCCAAGTGGGGAGCCTGATGTAGGACCTGATGCCAGGACTCCAGGATTGTGACCTGAGCCAAAGGCAGCTGCCTAAACAACTGAGCCACCTAGACTTATTTATTTTAAAGTAATGTTTTAAGAGCACCTGCTATATAAGGCAGACCTTGTGATAGGCGCCAGAGTATAGAACATGACATACGTATTTCCTGTTTATGTACATGTAGTTTCTGTTCAAGTAAGGAAGCTATATCTTTGAGAAAAACAATTGCAAGTTATAAATGTATTAAAGTTGGAATGAGTGCAATAAGTGAGAAGTGTGACATGCTGTAAAAGCATGTGCCAAGTCACCTCATTCCATCTAGAGAGGCCAGGGAAGATGTACAGAAGTTGAATCCTGAAGGAAAGAAAAATAGTTAATACATATAAATTAGAAGATGCAGGGTTAGGGGATGTGGTTTCCTAGACAGGAAAAAGAAACAGTATTGATCTTCTTTTCTCTCAATGAGCTCTTATGATGCTAAAATTAAACTAGATAGTCACAACAGTCGGAAAACTCTGACTCATTATACCCATTGGTCCCAGAGTGCTCTCTACATAGATGAGGCCTTTCTGACATCATGGATACGACTGGCAGATTAAAATCTATGAAGGACAGCCACGTGCAGAAGACTGAAATTAGACCACTTTCTTATACCATACACAAAAATAAATTCAAAATGAATGAAAGACCTAAATGGAGGCAGGAAGCCATCAAAATCCTAGAGGAGAGCACAGGCAATGACCTTTATGAAATCAGCCTTAGTAACTTCTTATTAGACACATCCCTTGAGACAAGAGGAGCAAGAGCAAAAATGAATATTGGTACTTCATCAAGGTAAAAAGCTTCTGCACAATGAGGGAGACAATCAACAAAACTAAAAAAGAAAAAAAATACCTACAGAATGGGAGAAGATATTTGTAAATGAAATATCATATAAAGGATGAGTATCCAAAATCTATAAAGAACTTAACAAACTCAACACCCAAAAAACAAATCCAGTTAGAAAAGGGCAGAAGACATGGGTACACATTTTTCCAAAGAAGACATCCAGATGGCCAGGAGACACATGAAAAGATGTTCAACATCACTCATCATCAGGGAAATGCAATTCAGAACTACAATGAGACACTACCTCACCTGTCAGAATGGCTAAAATGAACAACGCAGGAAATAATAGATGTTGATGAGGATGCAGAGAAAGGGGGAACCCTCTTATGCTGTTGGTGGGAACACAAACTGGTGCAGCCACTCTGGAAAACAGTATGGAAGTTCCTCAAAAAGTAAAAAATAGAAATACCCTACAGTCTAGCAATTACACTACTAGTATTTACCCAAAGGATACATAAATACTGATTTTTTTTTTAAGTAGGCTCCACACCCAGCCTGGAGCCTAGTGTGGGGCCTAAACCCACCCTGAGATCAAGACCCAACCTGAGATCAAGAGTCAGATGCTTAACTGACTGAGCTACCCAGGTGCCCCCAAAAATATTGATTTGAAGGGGCACACGCACCCTGATGTTTTTAGCAGCATTATTAACAATAGCCAAACTATGGATAGAGCCCAAATGTGTACTGACTAATGAATGGATAAAGAAGAAGTGATATAGATAGATGATAGATAGACAGATGATAGATAGATAGATGATAGGTGATAGATAGATAGGAGTGATATCTATATAACAGAATATTACTCAGCCATAAAAAAGAATGAAATCTTGCCATTTGCCATTTGCAACAACATGGATAGAGCTAGAGAGTATTGTGCTAAGCAAAATAAGTCAGTCAGGGAAAGACAAATATCACAGGATTTCATTCCTCTGTGGAATTTAAGAAACAAACAGATGAAGATGGGGGTGTGGGAAAAGAGACAAAGCATAAAGCATACTCTTAACCATAGAGAACAAACTGAGGGTCACTGGAGGGGGTGGAGGGGTGGGTGGATAGGCTAGATGGGTGAAGGGTATTAAGGAGGGCACTTGCTGTGATGAACATTATATGTGAGTGATGAATCATGAAATTCTACACCTGAAACTAATATTACACTGTATGGTAACTAACTAGAATCTAAGTAAAAACTTGAAAATCAAACAAATGGCCTATGAAGGTACATTTGGCCCACAATATTACTTGGTTTAGCATGGCTGGTGGAATAGGTCATGCTGCGTCCAGCACAGCCCAGACTCTTGACACCTCAGCTGTTGTTGACCTATTTAATCTTTCCCAATTCTACCTCCAGAATTTTGAGAGTAATTTCACTTAAAACATCGCCTTACATAGCCTCAGTTATTTCTTACTGTTTCAGAGACTAGAAGGAAGGGATGAAAGGAAACCTAGCAATGAGCTGTCATCATCTTTGCATTTTTTCAAGGATCTACACCACACCCTATATGCAAGGGGGTTCAAGTCCAGCTGGTATAGAAAGAGTGATGACCAGTCTCTCAGCTGGCCTTTTACTGTTCCAATGTTACCTAATTTGCTGATTTTTTTTTCTTAGCTCCCATTATCTTATTCTTACATCAACCAGTCCAGACTATGAACTTTATTCCAATGCTCAACCATAGCAAGTTAAGTTCTACTCTTCATGACTGGTCTTTTTTGCAGGACTAACTCTCTGAAGATTCTTTCAGCTGAGGGATTGGGCTTCCTCTAAACTCCCCACCTTTGTGACCCTAGGGCCACTTAAAGCCATTGGTTTTACACTTAGAAGATGAGAGAAGAGTTGGAAAATGGTACCACTTCATATTCAATTCTTAACTGCCCTTCATATGTTTCTGTTCCACTAAAACTTTGCTCATTTCTGTGGCTGAAAGTAGTACCTCTTTCCTCTAAATTACCATAGTACTGTATCTATATGTTTTTGAAATCACTTCTCCCAAGTAAAATAAATCGGTAGGTATATGTTTAAAGGACAATACTAGAATATCAGCTCCTTGAGAACATGATTCATTTCTGGTCATCTTTAAATGCACTATGACACAAAGTACCTGGTTCCTAACAAGAACAAAAGCAAGAAAGAAAATATAGAGAGAGGGAGAATAAGAAGGAAATCAAAGAGGGAGAATACTAATCAAAGATTATGAAATGACACCTTTATTTATTTTTTACAGATTTATTTATTTGAAAGAGAGGAAGAGGAGTGGCAGTAGGAGAGGGAAAGAAAGAATCTACAAGCAGACCAGAACCCATAAGCACAGAACCCAACATAGGGCTTGATCTTACAATCCATGAGATCACGTCATGAGCCAAAACCAAGTGTCAGACCCTTAACTGACCAAGCGCCCCAAGGAACAATAACTTTAAAGAAAGGAAGAAAAATGGCAATATTAAGAGGTAACCAACAAATTTCAGGAAGTAAGCTATTATTTCCCATAATATATTTTAGCATACATTTATTTTGTAACCAAATGTAACACATTTATCTTAAAATGATGAAAGATGAGTATAATGAGAATCTTCATTAGAAATCAGGAGTGATAATTATAATCTTGTAAATCTTCAACCCTTAATTCATCTGTTTACTTTTATTATATGATTAAGAAAATTCAAATCACAGAGATTAGTATTTGCCAATGAGAAGCATTTTATTAAACCTCAGGAGAGCATGAAAGTTACATATTATATACTGATTTTCTATCCATGTAGGGTTTTGGGAATGCTAATTTATTTAAGGTCACCCAGCTAATAAATAACAAAGTAGTAATTCTCCCTGCATAATATGTTCAGAGGATAGCAATAAAGAGACAATGCCAGTCAAATGAATGTGTGAATGATGGATTTGTACAAGACTAGGCCAAGGGCTAAAGTCTCTAGCTATCACACAGAACAAGGACACTGCTGCATCTGTGATTAATCTCCTGATCTTTACTTAATTAATATATCCTTTTAACCAACTGGCATAATTTTAGTCATATTATCAATAGTATCTCATTTACCAAAGGATTGCTCATTTTAATAGTCACAAAACTACCCTACTCATGGATGTACAATCTTTTACATCAATGGATCTTCATATAATCTGTACATGATGAGAGATTTTTTTTTTCAAAATAATTCAAATAGCATGCATCTCTTTGCTAACATAGTAATACATTTTTGGTCAAGATGAAAACAGCCATACTTATCACAAAGTCCATAGAACGCATTTCATTCATTCATTCATTCATTCGTATTTTTAAATCCCTCTGCTTTCTTTTTCATTCATTCTCTCTGCCAACATTTATTGGCGCATATTGTCAAGAAAATGTAATATGTTAAAAATATGTTTTAAACCACAGTTATAAAAAGATGAATAAAAGAGAAAGATAAAAATGTGAGCTAAACAAATTTTAAAAAGCAATTCCTATCATAAGTAGATGCTTTTGTTGACAAAAATGGAACGTGTACTGTTTTAGCCATAAGGAGTTGAATTTGCGTTTCAGAAAGGAAAGCATTAGGAGCTCTCATTTCTCTTCTGCAGAGATTCTCTCTAGAGAGTTCTTCAGTTTCCAGAATGGTTTGGTAATTCTTCGGACAATGACATTTTGTTCTGGTCTGTAAGTTTATCTACTCCCAGAGGTCTTGAAGTGAAAATAGACTTGTCGTAGTCTTATTTTCTTCCCCTAGATAGAATCTCTCCGTATCATGCCATTTTATAACATGGAAACTCTTTACTTGAAATTTTCCAAATGCAACTAAAGGTACATGTGAAGTGGGGTGACCAACTTCCCTGGTTTGGTTGGGATTCTTAGCATATGAGATGTGGTCTTTTAAAACTAGGATGGTCCTGGAGAAATCCTGTCACCATAAACTGTGGAGCAAAGGCTCATTTATGAAGCCACCCAGAGTTCCACACAGGCCAAGTTTTTTGAGTAGCTGAAGTTTTCCACTTCAAGGAGCAAAACATGGTTTTACAAATTTGAACATTTTAAGTAAAAATCTCATATACTTACATTCCTTCTTGAAAATAAGGCAACTGAACATTGCTTTTTCACTTTGCAAACTGAACAATAAAAAAGAAGTGGTCCTACAGTCCTTTTATTTAAATCAGGAATTGTCCCCAAACTTACAATCTGAGGTTTTCCACTTTTAAGCTACAATTATTTGTGATAATTTTGTCGTCCAATTGCCTAGGTACCTAGTATCCTCCTGTCTCTCCCTGTAACCTGTGAGCTCCATTGAAGGGGGATCTTTGTCTCAGTCCCCTTCCTATTTTTCCTTATGAGCCAGCCCTCACCATCTCAGAAGAGGGAAGACCCACCTTTCAGAGCATAGCTCAGGAACAAGGCACAATTCCACTTATGGTGACACAACTTGCTTCTGCTCAGCATCACCCAGCTAAACATTTCTCTTTTGTAATCCAGCAGTGGTTGACTATTAAAAAATAATTTAATGTTAAGCATCTTTTTTTAAAAGACTTTATTTATTTATTTGACAGAGAGATAGATCACAAGTGGGCAGAGAGAGAGGGGGAAGCAGGCTCCCAGCTGAGCAAAGCTGGATGCGGGGCTTGATCCCAGGACCCTGGGATCATGACCCGAGCCGAAGGCAGAGGCTTTAACCCACTGAGCCAACCAGGCGCCCCAATGTTAAGCATCTTTTAATAAGCATTCTGTATTTTACTTTCCATAGCACTCAGTATCATTTTTGGTAATTATTTATTTAATTTCTAGGTCCTTGACTGGACTTTTAGGTGTATAAGGAAGGGCAGGGTGTTCCAACTCTAGCTCTATTCCCAGTGCTCTATCAACAAGATTTTCTTAGTGCCTGGTACATACAACTGTTAAATTAGTGAACTATTATTTTCAAAAGCAAGCACTTATTGAGTATCAATATCATCTGACCATATGTTAAGCATTTTACATACATTCCTTCCCGCCATATGATTCTGATCTTTATCATGACTAAGTATTAACTACTAATAATAATATTAGGTGGTATTATTAAATGAGTACTGAGATAACATTTTGTTCTGTTGTTTCCTGATATCAATGTCTGTTTTCTACAAATACAGGTCATTGTTTTGGGGATGGAGTAGGGCACAAGGATACAATTTCTAAATTTACTCTTGCAGGATTCTTGGCAAGTCTCAGTCCTCCCTGGTTATTTACTGGAATATCAGTTCCTTGGCATGTGGGACTCTCTGTAAAGCTACTCAAAACATGGGAGCTGGCTGCCCCAAAGCAAAGATTCAGAGAGAGGTTGAGAGACTGTACCCAAGAAAGAAACCCACAGCTTACCAGTAGCCTCATCTCTGCTGCTGGTGCTGGGCTGGGTTTTTCAGGAGGGAGCCAATCATTTCAGGCCACAGTCAAGGAGAGAGGAGTATAGAGGGCAAATGTCAAGAAGAGGGATCATTAGAGTGATATTAGAGGACACCTACCACACCACAAAAATAGTGGATTTTATTCTAAGTACGTGAAAGCAGAAATCAACTGGGACTTGCAGGGAGAGATGCAGCATAGGCCAGGACAAATGAATCTATTTGTATTGCAAATGAACCACATAACCACACTGAAGGGGGAGGGACGGAAAGGGGATAACCTAAGTAATACTGAAAAATATTTTTTTCACTGGAAACTATATGAATAAAGAACAAAATAACTTTGCATGTATATAGTACTCCAGTTGATAAATTCGTTTTTCACAGGAGTACAGATTATTGACTCTAGAACTATATTACATGCATACAAATAAGAGATGAACACATAAGTAAACAAATTATAAATAATGGAACCCAGGTTTCCTGCTGTCAGATTAAGAAGTTACAAATAAACAAGGGAGAAGGTAGAATGAACCCTGTGGTGCTGGATTAGAGTAAGAAAGATCAGTACAAACTCATGTTCATTCTGATGTATGGATAGTCACACACATATATACACCCATAGAGAACTAATTACAGTTGTGTGCATGTGTTGGTGTGTACCTACACAAGGAAGTACACATCTATGTATTTCCTGGCTTTTTCCTAGCTTATACTACCCTAACCAAGTGATCAAGGTTAATATGAACAGCATAAGTCATGTTGATGTCATGCACCTAACATACCCTCAGGTATGAAGTGATGAGATGAATTTCTCTCCTCTCTGGTATTCCTCCCCAAACCTATACCCCCAGATGAACTATGCAAAAACAACAGAAAAAAAGTTATGGACATTCTACAAAATGCCTGAACAAATACTCTGCAGAGCTGTCAAAGTCATGAAGGCGAGGAAAGACGAGGACCTGTGACAGACTGGAGGGATAAGGGAGTCATGATGACATCATTCGCTGTGGGCTCCAGAAACAGAAAAAGGACATTAGTAGGATGAACCACCCCTTAAGAGGTCTGTTCTTTTTTTTTTTTTAAAGATTTTTATTTATTTATTTGTCTGAGAGAGAGAGAGCAAGCAAGCACAGGCAGACAGAGTGGCAGGCAGAGGCAGAGGGAGAAGCAGGCTCCCTGCCGAGCAAGAAGCCTGATGTGGGACTTGATCCCAGGACGCCAGGATCATGACCTGAGCTGAAGGCAGCCGCTTAACCAACTGAGACACCCAGACGTCCCTAGGAGGTCTGTTCTTTAGGTAGTAGTATTGCAATATGATTACTTTCTTACTTTTGATAGTCTATCTATGGTGGGATATGTGGTAATGAGTATATGGAAATTATCTATACTATTTTTTTTCAATAATTTTATTATCAGAAAATGATTTCAATATAAAAAGTTAAAATCCAGGAAAGTTAAACATCCTTCTCAGGTAAGCTGGATTTCTTGCACCATTTTATCTCTGTAGCCACTTGAAGATTGAGGTCAGCCTGAAAATTTGGTACAGACAGTGCTGGGTGATTCTGTTGAGGGAGAGAAGGCTTCTGACAGCTGTGCAACATTACTAAAACAGACTGCACACTATAGGAGTCATTTTTTATGATTTTATATTTGTATGTATGTATGTATATATTTTAGGGGACAGGGGAGAGGGAGAGAGAGAATTCCAAGCAGACTTTGTGTTGAGCAGAGCCCAACATAGGCCTTGATCTCACAACCCTGACATCATGACCCAAGCTGAAACCAAGAGTCAGACAACACTTAACTGACTGAGCCACCCAGGTGTCCCTAGAGGAGACTATAATGCAAGTCTAAGTCTTCTTATAGGGCATCTGCGTAACTCTTTAGTGATGTCAAAACCTGGGAGACTGAACCAGAAAGGCAGAGTTCCTAGAAGAGGGAGGAGCCTGCAGTGAACAAAACTAATCTCCCTCTCAAGAAATTTGCAAGATTTTGAAACTGTGGCAAAGTTAAAGACCTAGGTTAAAACCTCCATGAGGTAAGGTCTTCAGGGCTCAGGATGCAAAACTCTTCCATATCCTTAATAAGAGATTTGAGGAAGATATCACCTGAGGACCACACATGAACACGAATTCAGAAGTCTGATTAAAAATGCAAAACCACTCCAGCCCATCCCAACACATAATGATGTGGTGGTGATAAGCTTCTCATCATACAAACTTAACAAAAAAGAGGAAAACTCTAAATGGGAAACATATCATCTAGGTCCTCTGTTGGTACGTTTATACCTGGTCTGAGATGTAATAAAAACATAATGAAAACTTACCACCTGCGTGAGAAGGCAGAAGAGAAATAGAAACAACAGAAGCAAATTCCCAGATAATCCAGGTATTGAAGTTATCACTCAGGATTTTAAAATCCCTGGAATGACATGAAATAAAGTAGAGGAATGGAGGTCAGATAGAAGAAAAAGTGGCGATTTCAATAAACTAAAAGCCATTTAAGAAATCAAATCAGGGCACCTGGGTGGCTCATTCAGTTAGGCACCTGACCCTTGGTTTGGGCTCAGGTCATCATCTCAGTGTCCTAGGATTACACCCCATGTAGGGCTCTGTGTTCATCAGAGTCTGCTTGAAGATTCCCCATCCCTTTGCTGCTCCAGCTCCTGCTCTCTTTCTATCTCTAAAATAAATAAATAAATCTTTAAAAAAATAAAAATAATATTCCACACTAGAAGATTATGCGATATCTGAAGTTAAGAATTTAGTGAATGGGTTTATCAGCAGACAAGCCACAGTAGAAGTCAGGTTTAATGAACTTGAAGCTTAATCAGGAGAAAATCTTGAATTGAAACAAGAAGAGAAAAACAAAGCAAAATAAAACTTTGAAATAATAAAGCTTAGTGATAGAACCAGGCAGGGCACAGATGACCTAATATATTGACCCTCCAGAAGGAGAGTAGATACACAGATGGGAGCCATATTTGAGGAGATAATTGCTGCCATTTTCTAAAAGTGATGAAAGCCATCAACTCACAGATTCAAGAGGTCTAGTGCACATTCACAGAACCTAAATTAGATGCCTTGTTTTCTTGCCTCAGGTCACTGATGTTATAGGACAGAATGTCTGTTGGACGTACTCTGACATATACTAATGTACAGCCTGAAAAGTTAAAGAAGTTAATCCTTTGGAGCTACCCTTAGCCATTGGAAGACCTAGTATAAGATAAATAGTATAATATGGATCTCATCTCAATTAGCTTAAATGAGAAGAAAAATAAATTGTGAATTCAAATATATAATTAAGGGTTGAAAGAAATGAATCATAACAAGTAAGTATAGGAGCTCTGTTCCTTGTATCAAGACCACCTCCAGTTAGATGAAAGGGATATGGACATATATAGTTTTTGCATTGACTTTTGAAGAACAGCTACAATTTGTTAAAGGACAGTTTGAGGATGTGATATTGAGATGACTTAGTTATTTCCAAGCAGAATAACTAAGTGAACTCTATTAGCCTTCTCTTCATAATTGTAATCAACTTCTTTCGGCCTTCCTGGTAATTGTGGGAGGTGCAAAGATAATGACGATTATGTCAGTTTCAGTCACCAGTTAATTTACAGCTTAGTGGGGAATATGAGAATCATTTATTAGTTTCCAAAAATAAATACAAATGTGCTAATGCCTTTAGTTCACGTAGCAACTCTAATTTCTAAATGAGTCTGTGAGTTTACAAAGGTTCAGTGATAGCCTCTTTTGCCTAAGATCATGCAGACAACATTTGGAAGAGGTGAAATAGTTCAAATTCAAGTCAACCTTCTCCATACATTATGTATTCTTAATATATTCTACACACACAGAACCATAAGGTGAGGTGGAAAGGGAAGACATCAAGAGAAACAGAGAGGTGAAGTACTACGGGCTTTCAGAAGGAAAGTCTTACTAGAAAACATTCAGGTAACTGGGAATTCTTTATAAATGGGTACACTATTCAGAGTCCTCTGTCTTATTCATGTATAAAATATGATGTGGGCATTACTTCATAAAAATCATACATTTTCTACCTCCTTGAAACTTTTGGATAAAGACTTGAACTATACAAATTAAATAGGAAGCACTGCACTGATTGCCTCAAGCATTTGCAGATTTTTGTTCATGTTGTTAAAAGACCATGAATTCCCCCTAAGGAAGGAAACTACAAATTGTTTTTAATGGAGAGAAAGACTTAACATCCAAATAACTAGGGGGAAAACTAACCACATCGATAGCTAGGGCTTGTCAGTTTTTAATAAGCCTGAGTTATGATTAAGTTATAATTATGATATAAAATATCGTGTAAAGCAGTAAGGAATAAATGTGAGATGTGCTTATTGAATCAGACAGTATAAATGATAAGTACTAGTGATAAAAGAACACTCATTTCATATTCTAATAAAATATGGTCATCATCCTGTCATTGAGTATTCAAAATATTAGAATGAAATTCTTGAGTACCCAGCTCTCATAAGAAGGGTAGAATCCGGGACGCCTGGGTGGCTCAGTTGGTTAAGCGGCTGCCTTTGGCTCAGGTCATGATCCCAGCGTCTTGGGATCGAGTCCCACATCGGGCTCCTTGCTTGGCAGGGAGCCTGCTTCTCTCTCTGCCTCTGCCTGTGCTCTCTCTCTCTCTCTCTCTAACTAATAAATAAATAAAATCTTAAAAAAAAAGAATCCAATCCTGAGTTCAAGATTCCCTGCACTAAACAGCAGAGCACGTCCCGATGGGTGGCCTCACCTCTTTTCGTTGGCGTTCCCTCAGCTATGAACTAAGGAAAATGGTTCCTGACTAACCCGGATTTTACATGGGTTAATAATCACATACGGGGCGTAACTGATACATTTTATCAATACCGCTCTGTAGTGGAGGGATGGGTAAGATATAGATCTGCCTTTGATCGGTGCCCCTTGGGAGATAAGTCTCAATGTTCCTCACCCTCCTCTGGTCCACACCCAGGATGAAAAAAACTCTGACCCATACGTGACAGGTTTGTTGTGAGAAGTAAAGGAAATTACTTCAGAGAAAAATGTTCATCACAATGTCACAGACTCAGAAGCATCGGCTGTGGTTGAAGCAATGATTTTATTTTTGCTGTTGCTGTCATCCTCATATGACCCAGCCCATGTGGGTGGGCGGGAGAGCAGACAGGGGTTGGGAATTCTGGCCTGACCAAGAACAACATTAATGCCACCACCTAGACATAGTCATCTATGGGATTCCTCTGGGACCTAGATGTGAAACAAGTGTAAATAAATTTCCTGGTAACCAAAAGGCAATGAAATCTGTTATCAGTTAAGAAAGCTCTTTGGGCCTTTGAATTATTATGTGAACCTAACTCTCCTGACATGAGCTGGTTGTTACAGGCTTTCCTCTTAACTCTTGTTATTTGTGTGAACTTTTATTTCAATTTTTGTTTACTCACTTTTTCTTTCATTTATTTGCTCTTTCATGAAAAATAAATTACTGTGGATCAGCTACCAGCTTGGGCACTACAGAAGTTGAAAATAAGTAAGACAGTGTCTCTTCTAGCAAAGACGGAGAAGGAGACAGAGATTTGGGTACATTTTTATTGTAATAGAATATGCAGATTCCCACGACAAAGACTAGAGTGATGAGACAAAAGCCACAATTCTCACTGCTAATTGCTGAGTTCCGGAGTAAGATTTCATGGAGACATGACACTGGAATAGAATATGGAAGGAAAGAATTTTTTTTTCTTCAAATCTTAATATACTCTTTATTGAAAGTGTAGGAATGAAAGAAGATAATTTTTAAAGGAAAGGAAAGGGGTAAAGATGACAGGTAAAGGTAAGTATTTATTGAGCATCTTTTCTTACCAGTCTTTTGGGCAATAAAATAGAGCAGTAAACATATTATTTCTGCTTTTGGTGCATTTACATTCTGTGCAAAAGCATAATGAAGTAACATGTTAGCATGAAGAATAGACTGACCGTGAATTTTGAGTGGATTTGGGGTCTGAAGATAATCCAAACGGGAGAGAAGCTAGGAAGCAGGTGTAAAACTCAGAGAGTGATGCGGAATCACTGGAATAAAACTGAAATAAGTCATCAGTGGGGTGTCTGTCCCCTGAATGCAGTCCTGCCCTTAATTCGATAGTGCTTCCTCAGACTCCTTCAGTCGTTCATCACATGAAGCACCTCTCCACCTGAATTGGGAGCTGTTCAGAGAAAGAGGGTACAAAGTGCACCTTTCACTACCCCAAGGCTGAGTGACCAGCATAGAACAGCTAGTCAAAATGGTTGCTAAGAAAGTTGCTGAATACACGTTCAACAATTATCTGCATATGTATCTATGCATCTACCACCTGTATCAAACTAATGGAAACCATAGTGTTAAAAATAATATGAACTGCGGTGCCTGGGTGGCCCAGTGGTTTAAAACCTCTGCCTTCGGCTCGGGTCATGGTCCCAGGGTCCTGGGATCGAGTCCCGCATCGGGCTCTCTGCTCCACAGGGAGCCTGCTTCCTCCTCTCTCTCTGCCTGCCTCTCTGCCTGCTTGTGATCTCTGTCTGTCAAATAAATAAATAAAATCTTTTAAAAATAATAATAATAATAATAATAATATGAACTAAGATTGAATAAAAATTATCAACTGCCTTAAGATAATTCCAAGATGCATAAGACTGTTATTTTAATAATCACAGAATAGTGCAAGTGTAATAAAATTTATAATATATTGTATGTATATATTTCTATATATAAATTGCACTAAATATATAAATACAGAGAGAAACCATATTTATGAATTTGAAAACTCACTATTATAAAAATATCTATTTTCCCTAGTTAATCTATACACTAAATAGATCCCAATCAATATCCTGGCCAAGTTTTTTGTATGTGTGCATGTGCCTGTGTATCTGTATATGCCTGTAGAAAATGACAAACTCATTCTAAATTTTATGTGGATCCATTTCTGGGTTCTCTATTCTATTTCACTGACCTATGTGTCTGTTTTTGTGCCAGAATCATACTGTCTTTATGATTACAGTTTTGTCCTACAGCCTGAAGTCCAGAATTGTGATGCCTCCAGCTTTGGTTTTCCTTTTCAACATTATTTTAGCTATTTGGGATATTTTCTGGTTTCATGCAAATTTTAGAATTGTTTATCCCAGCTCTGTGAAAAATGCTGGTGGTATTTTGATAGGGATTGTACTGAATGCGTAGATTGCTTTGGGTAGCATAGGCATTTTAACAATATTTGTTATTCCAATCCATGAGCATGGAATGTTTTCTCATTCTTTTGTGTCTGCCTCAATTTCTTTCATAAGTGTTCCACAGAGAAAAGAACAGCCAAGATGACCTTAAAGAAAACAATGCTGGGAGACTCACAGTATGAGACGTCATTATTTGTCATAAAGGAAGATCAATTAAGATGGGGCAGTGTTGGTAAAGGATACATAAAGACATATCTGTGAAATAAAATGAAAGTTCAGAAACAAACCCACACGTATATGGGCAATTGACTTTAGACAGAGGAGAACCTTGAGTTAAAGTGTGATGTTTTTTATTAAAGGGAGCTGGGTCAGTGCAGGATGGATTGGACCTGTAGGTGAGAGGTGAAGGAAGGAAACTGGACACTATCTTCATAGCTGTGGAGTAGGTAGACTTTTGTTTTGTTGTTGTTTCAATAAATTGGTGACAAAAGGTACTAACAACAACAAAAAAGGAAAAATAATAAATTAAGCTTTGTTAAATTTAAGAGCTAAAATCCAGCTTGAAATTGGAAGCGGAACGGGAGGGAGAGATATTTGTGCGCCCTGCACACTGTGGGATTACGACATGCTCCTGAGAAGCCAGAAGATCAGAATGAACAAGGTTGGACAAGTGTCTGTTGTCTTCATCAGTGTTTGCACATATAACACTTATACATACAAAATGTAAAATCACGGAATATTGAGGAGAATAGCATAGACATGAAAGTGATGGGGATGCCATTATCTTGGATTCTGGAGCCTACATAGTAACTGAGTTTAAATATTTAGCTTCTGGAAAAAAATTATTAGCTATATGACCTTGGAAAAGTCAGGTAATGTTTTTGGACTTTAGCATTCTCAATGAAGAAGAGAAAAGCACTAATAGTATGTATGTCATCAGCAAAGTGATACCTGTAGTGTGTTTTCAGCGCAGAGTACACCCTAACTGGGAATCGTCCTCACAAAACATGCTTTACCATACTGCATCGTGCATCAGGAGATGCACTCCTTATACACTCATTATATATCATCAGGAGGTTTTCTTTTCTTTGATAAAGGATTTAACAATTGCAGGTGTATATAATAATATTAATTTAAAATCCTCTCCTTTTGCCTATAGATGTGCAGATATAGGTAAATTATCTTTGTTTTTTCTATGAATAACCAAGACTTTATGTGGTAGCCTTTATTAAAGACTGTATTACATGCTTATTGTATAAGAAGACTGTGTAACTCATGATTATCTGACATTCTTAGGCAGTAAAAAGAAGAAATCTCAAGTTTATGGAGCACCTGCTGTGTCTCATGCATTTTACATGTATTTTCTCATTTGATCTTTCCAACAATTACTGAAGGAGATACTATTTTCCCCATTTAACCAAGAAGAAAAATGAGGATGAACACAATTTTGTAATGTACTCAACACTACAGAGCCAGTGAGCGGTAGAACTAGCATTCCCACCCGGATTTATATGCATTTTTTTCAGAGCACTGGACAATCTTCTGGCCCTGTAAGGATTTTGCATATTTACAGATGTCATAAGACCTGCATACCATGCATTGGTAGCAGGTAAAAGGGTCATCAATGCCATAGAAGGGTGTGCTGAAAATACTCTAGCCAATTAGATAAAGATGGAAACATTTATAGTGAGGAGTGTCAGTAAAGTGTCCTGTTTGAGTTATTTTTGAACATGACATTGTTTATAAACAATTATGCATATTTGCACTATGTGCATCTAGTCTTTCATTCTAGTCTCTCTGCCCTATACTTTATATACTCCTCTGTGTCTGGAGTAGCACTTTCCACATTGTCATCACTAATTAGAGATGTTGAAAGATGTTGAATTAATACTATTAAATTGAAACAAGTATACAAAAAGAAAAGAGGGTTTTAAAATAACCCAGAGTCCAAGCAAAAATTTCTATATAGCCATTATCTCTCAATTTCTAAAGTCTGTGTTTTAACCTAAAACTGCTTAGTTTTGAAATCAGGCAGTTCTAAAAATGTACCCAGAACTTGCTTTGAGCAGGTATAGTGAGACACACAGGGATGAAAATTATTTCCATCCAGGGAGAAGTTTCTGTTGTACTTATGATCTCCTAGTACAGAAGGCATGCCACGCCATGCAGGGCCGCTCAGGGAGGCACCAAAGCAAGAACAGACAGGGAAAGGAGGGAGCTGAGAACGGGAGCTTTTATTGCACTTTTCCAGGGAAAGGTGTGGATGAAACCATCTAAGCAAACTTATGATTGAATAGGAATAATTTTGGAGGGCTGTTCCCCAGCAGGCAGTACCTGGCTCTGTTGTGATTAAAGCAATGAACAGAGTTCTAGAATTTGGTAGTTAAATAAAATGAGACCTTAGGAGTTTTGGACTATGGATGGGTTAGTTTACATGTGAAAAGTGTTTTAGTCTTTGGGGGCTATTATAACAAAATACAATGGACTGGGTGGTTTATACACATTAGAAATATATTTCTTTATTTCTCACAGCTCTGGGGTCTGGCAAGTCCAAGATGAAGGCACTTGAAGATTTTGTGTCTGGTGTCCAGTGAGGGCCTACTTCCTGGCTCACAGATAGCTTGTCTTCTATTTCCTGAGCTAGTGGAAGGGGCCAGGAAGATTTCTGGGGCCTCTTTTACAAGGGTGTTAATTCCATTCATGAGGAATCCCCCATCAATCTAATCACCACCCACATGCACTGTCTCCATTCCCCTGGGAGATTGGTTTCAACATGAATTTGGAGAGAATACATTCAGTCTATAACAAAATGCATCCTGGCACCCAAGTTGTTTGTTATCTCAAGGAATTAGCCCTGGAAGTGGCAGTTTTTAGGTCGACAAAGCTCCAAATGCCAAAGCATCAAGATTACAGAAAATGAAATATTTTTAACATAAGGCCTTCTATATTTGTTTAGTGTTTACTCAAAGAAAATCTGCTAAAACCCTAGCAGGTGAGTCTCTGTAAGATCATATGTGCGCTAGGCATCAGGAAATGTCATGAAAGGGCTGCCTGGGTGACTCAGTCGTTAAGTGTCTACTTTCAGCTCAGACCAGATCGGGTTCTCTGCTCATCAGGGAGCCCACTTCTCCCTCTCCCCCTTTCTCTCACTCATGCTTGCTCTCTCTCTCTCTCCCTCTACAAAATAAATAAACAGAATCTTGAGAGAAAGGAAAGAAAAGAAAGAAAGAAAGAAAGAAAGAAAGAAAGAAAGAAAGAAAGAAA
>ML093294.1:27821-42102 GCA_003697995.1 Taxidea taxus jeffersonii | reverse complement strand
GAATATTAGTGAGGCATGAGAAGGAGTGGACTGAGTTGACCAGAGGTCCACTGTAGCTAAGAGTGTCTTCCTCTGGGAGACTAAGTGTATTCAATAAGAATGAACTTCATTAAAAGTTTTTTTTCTGGGGACGCCTGGGTGGCTCAGTTGGTTAAGCTGCTGCCTTCGGCTCGGGTCATGATCCCGGCATCCTGGGATGGAGTCCCGCATCGGGCTCCTTGCTTGGCGGGGAGCCTGCTCCTCCCTCTGACTCTGCCTGCCTCTCTGTCTACCTGTGCTCGCTCCCGCTCTCTCTCTCTAACTAATAAATAAATAAAATCTTTAAAAAAAAAGTTTTTTTCTGCATCTATTCAGACAAAATTATGTTTGCTCATTTTAATCCAAATATATGGTAAATTCTATTCAGAGATTTTTCTAATGCTAAATCTAATTTGGATTCCAGAATAAACCCACATTTTTAATTAAATCAATATATCAGTAGATGGATACTAGATTGTCTTGCTAACATTCTGTTTTGAACTACTGTCTCTAAGTTAATGTGTAACATTGGGCTGCAGATTTTCATTTCTTGTCTTGTTCTTATGGGTTTCAGTATAAAGGTAATGTATAAAACTCATAAATCTCAAAATGAGATAAGAAATGTTTTACTTTTTCTATTCTTTGGACATGCATATGTGCACTCAGAATCATTTCTTGAAAGTTTGGTAGGATTTTCTGATAAAGTCATGCATGACAGGAGTTTTCTCCCTGGGAAGACTTTTAACTCTTCATTCAGTTACTTCATTTGGTGTAGTATCAAGGCTTTATATTAATTCTTGAGTCAGAATAGTAAGAACTTCATGTTTTTTTGTTTATGTGTTTGTTTCTTTTTAAGATTTATTTGCTTATTTGAGAGAGAGAGACAGCAGGGGGAAAGGCAGAGGGAAAGGGAGAGGAGCAGACTTCCTGCTATCTCAGAGCCTAATGCGGGGTTCAGTCTTGACACTGAGACTATGGCCTGAGCCCAGATCAAGAGTTGGCCACTTATCTGACTAAACCACCAAGGTGCCCCACAACTTTATGTTTGTTTTTAAAAACTTTTCATTTCATACAAGTTTTTTGAATTTATTGGTTAAGGATTTCTTAATAGTGTCATTAAAATATCTTAATTCAATCTGTGACATATGCAGTAATTAGATTATGACTGGATAAAACTATTTGCTCCACATTCCTTCATGGGTAGAAAGCAGGACATGGAGTAAATGCTTGGCCCCAAGCATGGTTGCCCTGAAGTTGTTGTTGTTGTTATTATTATTATTTAATGTGAGTCCAGCTGACACACGATGTTGCATTAGTTTCAGGTGTACAACACAGTGATTCAGTGGCTCTGTGTGTTGTGCTGTGCTCACTGCCAGCTTAGCCACCAACTGTCACTAAATAGCACGATTATAATGGCACTGACTATATTCCCTGCACTGTTCCTTTTATTCCCATGACTTCCAGTTACGAAATGAATACGCCTGCGGTTAATTTTATTCATTCTTTGTTTTGTCCATTTCAGAACCTTCTAGGGAATTAAAGTTGAATTTTCTCCCAACATACTGTTCCCCTCCTTCAGAAGAATTTACTGGTTGACCATGGGCTTATTTGATAAGCTCAGTGGGATTTCAAGAACAAACATTAGGGAACTGTCATAGATGAAGCAGTTCCTTCCTCTGAAACTTATTTCAAAGGTAGCTATAACATCTTCTTCTAACATTTTACCCTTTTGGGATTAAATTATAAAATGCTCCTGAAGTTTTCTGTAGTGGTGAGAGGGAAAGACAGACATTCATTGAGCTGTGTTTCTCTACTGAAGATGAGTGGTCTAACCTCTCCTGAATTTCCTTTAGAACAACGGAACTTCACACAGGGCATGCTTTTCTTATATTCTCTGAACTGGCTTCCATATATTAAGTATGACAGGTCAGAGCTTGCACATCCTTCTAGGAATCAAGCTGAATGCTCACTGGCTGGCTAGATCAGTATCCTCAGTAATAGACGGTTTATGATAACATGGGACTTCATCTTCTTTGTTTCTTGCTGTACGTAAAACATCTAAACAGTTGCAGAAACATGGTAAGACACTCAAGAAATAATTTTTTGAAGAATGACTGAATGGATGAAAATACTAAAGACATGATATTTATTTACCATGTATGGGTCCAAAGATACAGATTTGGGGAATATGCAGGAAGCCCATTTTTTGTCTCAGATATAAACCTATTCTGTGATCTAGATTTGTTAGTAATACAACGGATATGGATTTTGAATTCTATCGGTCTCAAAAGTATATTCTCAAATGATTCAAAATCTAGAAGAGAGGTTGGTACTTTGTATTCTGAAATATCACCAAAAACTGCTAGGCAAGTTATGAAAGTCATAAAAAGAAGATTAATTCATTAGGCCAGAACATGAAGTATGTACGGGATATAATACAACAAATGAACACTAATCTATTTTTTTTTATTTTTTAAGATTTTATTTATTTATGTCAGAGAGAGAGAATGAGAGAGAGCATGAAAGGGAAGAATGTCAGAGGGAGAAGCAGACTCCCCGTGGAGTTGGGAACCCGATGCGGGACTTGATCCCAGGACTCCGGGATCATGAACAGAGCTGAAGGCAGTTGCTTAACCAGCTGAGCCACCCAGGCACCCCAAATGAACACTAATCTAAAACAAAACAAAACACAGCAAAACAACCCTCCCTAACACAAAAAACAACCTTTCTCAAAAATATTAGCACTTTTCTTGATGTGGAAACAAATACCCAGAGATATTACTGTCACAATTTATTTAGGTCACAAAGATATTTCTGTATAATATCTGGGACAAGAACTTTGTCCCAATATAAAATATTGGGACAAGAATATTTGGGACTACAACTGACACCCGCCTTATTCTGAATGACTTTTGTAGGATTATATATATACACACATGTATATATACATGTATATATAGAGATTGTGTGTATGTATATATATATAGATTGTAGGATTATATATATGTATATATATATAGAGAGAGAGTCACTATTTTTTACAAGTAACAAATAAGATATATGTATCTTATTTGTTACTTGTAAAAAACAGTGGCTCAAAAGTGCTTCACAGTGTTCTCAAGAAATGACACATGAGGCTTTATTCACATAATCTATGAAGCAGCATGAACTGCTATGGTGGCAGAAAACTTTCCAAGCAGCAGTGCAATTTAAGGATAGAGATTTATGTCATTTGCTTTGCATGAGAATTCTAACAGCCTCATATCTATAGTGTGTAACTTGGGAAATTTACTTATCTCTCTGAGGCTGTTTTCTCATTTGTAAAATGGTTTTAAGACCACTTCCCATGCATTGGGGAAGAAAAGGTAAAAAGTACCGAGGTAACACATACATGAACGCTGAACTCCCCCCAGAGAGAACCTGGTAGGTGCAACGCCCCTGGATTAGATCCATGCAAATTCTAAGCAGACATTTGCCTCTGGTTTCCTCTCCGTTTATAACAAGGACTAAAAATTGGAGCATTAAGATGGAGGGAAATAGAAGGAGGTGGAGAGGACTAGAAATTATTTATATTTTATGCTCTTAGTCAGTATTTTTTCAACTGTTGCCCATCTAGTACCCCCAGCAATCAGAAGTACTTGGGAAATGATTCAAGATGAGTGTTACTTCATTTTCTTTGTACCCTTCGAGCCACCTACATAGAAAACCCTACTATGTGCAGGGAGCACAGAATATGCCAGAGACATGGAAGAAATGGGGGAAAGATGAAGTTTGAGCCTACTATGTCATAAAATGGAGGAACTTCTTTTTCATACAATCAATGGAGAGTCAATAAAGGGATTTTTAAAATAAGGAAGTGCAAGATTATGTTTTCACAATCATTCAAAATTAAGCAAAACATTTTTAATATTTCTATGCTACTGTTGTTGAGCAATGATTTACTTAAGCTACAAAGACAAGAAACACAAATGCACAGAGACACTGGTGGTAAATGAAGTGCCCTGAGTCCAGGCTTATGTCCTGCATTTATATTATTTGTAGTTATGTCATGCAGGTCTCATTTGCTCAGTTAAACATACAGACCTGTATTGAATTCTACCAGGCAGCAGTTTCTCTTTTTGACAGTGCAAATTGGAAAATTGGATTTTCCTTTGCATTCTAACCTGTTTCAAAATTTATTTTGTATTTAGACCCTTTATATAATTATTACTATCATCATTATTTAGCAACTTTTGCTAAATCTATTAATGAGAAATGGGTATTTTCCATGTGAGTGCTCTGTTAGGACTATTAGGGATGATTATTGCTGGAAGCACGGTGTAAAGGTATGAGTCAGGCTGGTCATTGCACAGTGGTCATGTTTAGAGCTCTGAGCAACCAGGGCAGGGGGATTTGGTAGGGATAAAGCACCACAGAGGAAAAAAAGAAAAATCAGATCAAGGCATCGAGGTGCAGAGTATCCAATCTCAGTGTTTGATCTAAGTAGCTGTATCATTTTAGGGGAGAAGAATCTGAGTTTAACTACCACATCTTCAACAGTAACCCTTGGGAGGGAAAACAAAAAAAGGCATTGTCTCCTAGCTTACCTCCTCAAAAACTTAACAAACCAGAACAAGATTTTGGGGATAGTGAAATTTCCCCAGCATACAACTCTCTTCCTAACTGTGACTTCTGGAACACTCAGGAGCCAGTTTCACATACATATGCCAACTTCTAGCACTTCAGGGTCCCTAAATTTATAGAATCAAAGACACTGTACAGGTCTTCTAGTCCAGTGGTATAAAAAAGGTAAGCCTCAGTAACTTTAGGGATTCTTGTGTTTTCTTCAAATAAAAAAAAAATAAAAAAACTGGTAAGAAAAATTAATTCACAGAATAATTCAAGAAGTTGAATCTACCTTTTTTGATAAGTTATTTAGAGAATAAGATTATATGAAACTTTACAAATCAGAAGGGCAAGAAGCCATAACTTCCTGGGTATGTCTCTCAATTTTTCTTGTTTTTAAATGTTATGCTTCTTCAGATTAATGCAGTGAATACTATTTATTAAAACATTTCATGAAAACAGCAAAATAAAATGTGTTTTAATCAGGTGTAACCTGTATGAATAAATATGAGGGCCAAATTGAGCTAATATCACATACCTCATAGACGTAGTGGATGAGATCTTCAATGAGTAACCTTGACTCTCTGATACAAAAAGTTAATAGCAATATGGGCTAGATGCTCATAAAAATATTTTAAATAAGACTTGAATTCTTTTCTTTTGAGGATGCAGCTAACAAAGAAAAATCTCACTTAACTAAAACACTCTCTAACAGAACAGAGTTACACAGATGATTTATCAGTAGTTATTCAAAATCAAGTGAATGAACTCACTTTGGAAAGGCAGGGCCTCAGCATTACTATTTTTTTAAGTCTGGAAAAGGGTTCTGGCTAGGATATGCAACAGAGGTGGCTAGAGCACAGAACTGAAGGAGGTCCTCACTCTCAGGTGTTGTGCTCACACAACCCTGAGAAAGGGAGTCACCCAAGCACCTCTCTTGCCCCACCCTAGTCCTGGTCTTGCTCTGGAGAAGATGTCAGTCATGCAATGAAACTGTAAACTCTGACTCAACTTTAAAGAGATGCAGAACAAAAAAAAAAAAAATATGCATCAAAAAGATAAATAACAGTAAATTTTGGATAATGGATAATAATAAATAACAGTAAAATTTGGATAATAAACATATTCAGATTACTGAGATTACAATTACATTATTGAACATTTCATAGTACTAAAGACTCTATGGCTTGAAAAACACTTACTAGCTTTTACAGTTTGAACATATTACTGATCATTCAAATTTGAAATAAAGGCTTGCCTCATTCAAGATTCTGGAGTACTTAATGAAAGCAAATCCTTAAAAGTAAGAACATCCAAAACACAACTTTTGCAACTGCTTGTCTACAAGAAATACACAGAAAAAGGAAAAATAAAAGCTAATTTTAGGGCTTTTAAAGATAGAACTGGGGGCCCTGGTTGTCTCAGTTGGTTAAGTGTCTGACTTTGTCTCAGGTCATGATCTCTTGGGGTCCTGGATTGAGCTCCTATCAAGGCTCTGCACTCAGCAGGAAGTCTGTTTCCCCCTCTCCTTCTGCCCCTCCCTACACACGTGCCCTCTCTCTTTCTCTCTCTCTCAAATAAATAAAATCTTTAAACAATAATAATAATAATAAAATATGGACTCATGAGATATTATGTATAACCCCCAATTAAAGCTTTTTACATCAAAATAGGATCCTTGTATTTATTCTTTGTTTTTAAAAGAAGTTAATATTTTGACCCAATATTTATGAAACAGGTCTGTTCTGGACAAAATATGGAGTGTGTCCGTCATCCATCATGCTTATCCTGGAAACAGTAAGAAGTAGAATGCAAGGCCTCTATCTCCATATGCCTACATTGTAGGGATACAGGGAGACTGGTAGCAAGTAAATACATCTGCATTTTTATTTCACTTTGTGAAAAGTGCCATAAAGGGCACAAAGCAGAATAACTTGCTAGAGTGTTGGTGAAAAGTCAAATGCTCAGGAAGCTCCTCCACAGAGGTGGCCTTTGGAGTGAAGGCTGAGGATGAGGTGATTCAGCCGCATGCAAGGCCAGGGAAGTGTACTCCTGGCAGCATCAGGTCTACAAGGGCCCGGTATGGCGACACCAATAAGCCTAGCTGCTAGCTGGGGCGTCAGTGAGCTGAATGATATTGGGGGTAGGTAAGAAACAGTCCGTGATATAGTTTAAAGGTATTAAAAACACTTTAGTTTTTACACTATTATCCAAATTGGAAAGCCTCTCAAATGTTTAGAGAGCAATCCTACCAATTTTTGTTTGTTTGTTTGGTTGGTTGGTTGGTTGTTTTTTTTTCAGTTTGTGTCAGCATGGCCAAGAAGTCTAAAGTGCCTGACTCGAGCACCTGTTTCCAAATATTTATTGTAGAAAGAGTACCTGAAACAAAGGGGAAAGACAGCAGGAAAGACAAAGAAGTCTGTAAACCCACACAGTTTTCCTGGTAAGAGAATGGTGACCAGGGCTGCCAGGGGCAGATAAGGGGAGGATGGGGTGGGGGAGAGGGAGGCTTCAGGATTCTCCTCTCTACAAATGAGTCTCAAAGAGGTGAGTCCAGTTTCAAGAGACAGGCTACAACCAGGCTCCCGACAGCCAGTCTGGATCATTTGTAGGATTCGAATCACAGAGATCAAGGGTCTCTATCCTCTCTCACCATAAAAGTTTGTGTCATAAGTTTCTTAACACTTTATAAGTATTAATTCATATATCTTATCAATTATTGCATTTAATACACTGAGAGACACATGAGAAAATGGAATGAGAGTTTGGAAAGTTTTCAGTACTATACACGACTCGATAGATTTTTCCTTTGGCTGAGTATAAAGTGATAACTTAAACAAAACACTATGTTTTAGAGATTTCTTCTGGTTAAAATCAAGACTCTTTTTCATCTTAGTTCCTAGCTTCTTGGTACATACATGTTTTCCAAAGAATTCTTTGTTTAATCTTGTTCTTATGTTTATGTTCATTTTTATATCCTATGGTCCTTGTAAATCTAGAATGTGTAACAAAATAAAATCATACTGTCTCTGAGTTAGAGGGTGCAGTAGGGATCATGAAAGTATCCCAACCTTTATTTCACTGATAAGGGGACTAATGGAAAAACCGTTGAGGAGAAGTAAACTTAACTAATCTAGAGTCTCTCTTACTAAGCTGGTAAGGAAAAGGGGGAGGGACTCCTTATTAATAAATACAGTGAGTGCATGGAAATTTGCACAATTTCTTAAGAATCATATATCTCAGGAAGAAATAAGTCTTGCAAACACCTTTGCTACTTGAGCTCGACCAAGTGTAGAAGAAAAGATGGAAGATGTGCTCCCTGGAAACGTTAATGTCTTTCCCAGGTAGACCGGCATTAGAGACAGAGGAGAAAGCAGAATGTGAGGGAGAAAGAATATGACATATTGTTTTCTTAATTCCTTTTCTTTTAGATGTTACTTAAGCACAACTTGGAAGTTTACATTATAAACACATTCTCATTGTTTCTTGTTTATTGTACACATTTGTGGCGATGTTAACATATAATGAAAATGTACATACTTTGTATTCCGTAGCAAATGTTCACTCATTCTTTATTGTGTGTTTTATTATTCTTATAAAATCCAGAGGTAAAAAGCATGATTTCAGGTGCTAGTATGGATTGTTACCTAGTCTGTGTGTATATTATTTGACATTCCAGAGAAGCTGTGACACGTGATGAAGCAAACCAGGTAAACAGACTTCCCACTACAGGCTATTTTAATAAGGCTTATTTCTTCATGTGTTGCATTTTATACAGCCCAAACAGAGAGAAGCAGAGATAGGATAAAAGGATGGGGTCTGGGGTTCCTGGGTGGCTCAGTGGGTTAAAGCCTCTGCCTTCAGCTGCGGTCATGATCCCAGGGTCCTGGGATGGAGTCCCACATCGGGCTCTCTGCTCAGCGGGGACCCTGATTCCCCCACACCCTCTCTCTCTCTGACTGCCTCTCTGCCTACTTGTGATCTCTCTGTCAAATAAATAAATAAAATCTTTAAAAAGAAAAAAGGATGGGGTCTTAGCTGAATATTTTTTTTTTAGCGGCATCAGTCAGCCATTACTATAAAATAACAACCACTCCCTCACTTTTACACCTTGGCCTAATTCCAAAGCAGTGAATCTAATAGGACCCCAAGGCCCCTAACATCCCATGCAGAAATGGTGTTTGTGGTTTCATTTGGTAAGTAAAATTTAAGCTGAAAAAATATGAGATGACAGTGTTTGTTAATTCCACCAGTAAAACCTCAACAGCTGTATTGCCTTCTGCAGAAAATCTGATATTCCATTCGTATTTACAGTTTTCATTGGGAAAAGAGGGAAATTGAGGACAATCTAAGGCAAACATGCTAAAAAGATTTCTTCTGGTGTGTCTTAGAATTTGTAATCGTTCTTAAATATGCCAGTTTAGGGAAAGTCAAGACAAAATAATAATAATAAATAACAAGTATCATGTTAGAAGTTCAGATGCTTTTTCCATCACAGGTATGTCAGGCAGCTAATGATGTCACCAAATAACATGCAGATGCTGTAGCCTTTTTTCAAAAGGGAAAGCAAACAGAAGAAAACCAGTAATTTTTTAAAACCATAATTGCAAATTTGAATCATCTGGGAGACTTTAAAAAAAATAAAAAAGTATATGTGGAAATAAACAGATCTTACACCTAAAGCATTGGTTAAATTAGTCTGCAGGTGGGGACTGCATGTCTTTTAAAGCTCCCAAAGGGATTCTAATGTATTGTTAAAGGGAGCTATACCACTGGTATAGAAAACCACAGATAAGACAAGATGTGACTTTGTCTCACTTTTTAGAGAAAAAAATCAATTAGGGATTTAAATTAATTGGAAACTCCATGTGAATCATTTGATTGATATGGTGGGGAAAATGTTGTTGTGAACTATTTTATGTAAAGTGCTCAAATTGAAAGAAAAAAAATGACAAAGAAGAAACAAAATGCCAGGCATTCTTGCATATATCCTTATGACTTACTTAGCCCTGGGGTGTTCAGTAGATGCCTGGAGTACTGTAATCATTTCTTATTAAAATCCTTTAATAGGATCTCTGACGGTGGGTTCTAGCACTATGGCTCCTACATCACTCTTTTACTGACTAGTTTCTGCTTCAAATCATATGTCCCTCTATTCTACACTTTTAAATACCTCGGATGGTTTTAATACTTTATAAAAGTGATAAAATTTATGGCCAAATATATATTTGGAGCCTCTTGTGCCAAGGGCAGTGGTTTGGAATGGGTCCAGTCGACCCTGGAAGATGAATGGACATGCTTGAGCAAAGGTGAGATCACTTAACACAGGAAGCCACAGGGAATATGTGTGGGAGAAGAATGGTGGGATGGAGAAGACACATGTGGGTCGCTTCTCTCCAGGCAAGAGATCATCAGGGCCTGGACTAGGGAGATCAGGTAAGAATATATCATGGAAGAGGATGTTTAGGATGGGTTTTAGAAGAAGAATTGTTATAAAGCTTTTTTATTCTTCCCATGGTCACTGTCTTGACTTCTCATGGTGTGTTTTACTTGCCACTTATTGTCATTGTAAAGAAAGAGAAAATAAAATTTTAAATCATAAAAAAAAATTAAATCATTTAGCATGAATTGTATGTTTATCTTGTGAAAGTACAGTTTTGAATGCAAGCATAAAAGTAAGTCATATGTGGAATCAATAAAATACATATTTATAATTCATAGTTCGTACATGTCAATGTGCCTTATTCCCTCAAGAACAACGTAAACAGTGCACAAAATAAACTTGACTGTTTTTATTGGATTTGTTATATTGTAGGGACCCTTGGTACCTGTGATTACTGATGAGTCAGAGAAGACTGTGAAGAAAAGGCAATGGGGTTGCTGCTTCATTCTTTCTCAGTAATCATTTTGATGTAGTTTTTTGAGTAGCATGGCTCAGGTCCAGAGCCAATGGCCAAGAAAGAATTCTTGAGACACCGTGGGTACAAAAAAGGAGGGTTTATTAAAGCACAGTGACAGGACCAGTTGGCAGAAAAAGCCACTGTACCAGGATTATGGGAACCAACTGACAGATTAAATACTTTGGAGCTGGGGGAAATAAAGGTAAGGGAAGTTCCAAATGGATTTTCATATGCTAAAGAAGACTCATAGGATACTGGAGGCCTTGATTGGAGGTCAGGCTAAGGTAGTTTTTCCCTCTAGCAAAGCAATAACATTAAGACATTTGGGAGTTTCCTAGAGGAACTTTATACTCTGCCTGCCTCAAGTTTTGGTCAATGGGCAGCAAGTTATAAGGACATTTAAATTTATCTACATCTCCTTCTGCCTTTGTTTCCCAGGTTAATTTCAGCTTAAGTGGTTGGCTATTACAGGAGGTAACATGAAGAAGAAAGCCTATGACAGAGGTCCTTCCTTGGTCATTCAATGTTCTTTGAATATCACTGTCTTCTTTCTTGGAGTTTGGGTTTAGATGGAAAGCATGGCTTCTTGACTTGTCAGCACTCCACTCAATCACAGATGTAACATGCTTGCCTTATACTTTCTTTGAGTCTCTCTGACCTCCACCAGGATTCTGTGCTTAAGGGCACTGTGGATGCTAACTTGCAAGGAGTAGCAAGGAACAGCTTAACTCTCGTGTTGGTGTATATGCTCTATCGTCATTTAAGGGGAGCAGAATTTACCACTTCAAAATATTCCTCTTTGGCGTAAGGATTATCTTGAGCTTGCTCTTTGTAAGAAATAGAAGACACAGAAGAAGAGTTGAAAATCAAGTAGAAGTTACCTTTTTGTAAGAGAAATTTACATGGATAAGAGAAATCTCTATTTGGCAGGTGTCTTCCTCTCTGTACCCGGAAGAAGGGGGCGACTGAATCTCTAGGAACTCCTATCAGTGAAGAAGACAAATAAATGACTTAAATCTACATAACAATTATGTCCTTGCTTACTGTGCTTTGCCTGATAACCACCCATAACTGACTTCCCTCCTCTGTGGACTTCTTCCCTCTTTAGCTGGAAATGGTATTTAAGGTGGTAGCTTGGGCCATTTTGGAGACTTACTCCATTTCTTTGAAGCTCTCCTGTGTATACAGAGTTATACATGTTCTTAAACTTCTTTTTGTTTTTGTCCTGCTAATCTGCCTCTTATTGGGGAGGGGCAGTCTCAGCTAAGAATCTAGAAGTGTAGAGGGAAAACTGTTTCCCCTCATACATTCCACCAGATTTCCTTTACAGAACACCCCAGTTCAAATATAAAACTACTGACAATTTCAGTAGAGCCACAGCCAAACATTAAACAAATCATGGGTCCCCATCAGCATGGGGCCCTATGTAACTGTGTATGTCACATGCCCATGGAATGAGCACTGCTTCTAAATAATGAGAACAGAGCAGGATGCATGGTCATATATCAGAGGGCCATTTTCCTAAAACCTCTGTCTCTTGTCCTTCAGTACAGGAGGCTGAAGAAATCCACATCACCCAGTATTTTGGAGGGAAGCTTTAATCTCTAGGCAGAAGCAAAGAAACAACTAAAGTGGCTAATACTGATTTCCTGCCCAGTGTCTCCCAGCTCATGGAGCTGTGTGACCTGTCCACCATTCTAATCTCTGCTGTGATTAGTAAATGCTTCTCTCTGTTGTGGTAAGTTAAACAGGATACTTGCCTTGACCCCATGTTTGTTTTCCATTTCAAAGCTATTGGTATTTAAGGAGCTCCTTAATGTCTTCTCTCTCAAGTGTTGACAGGAATTGGCAAGGCCCATTAAGGAAGTCATCATTTTGTCAGATTTTCACAAAAGCTTTGCCCTGTTGAGCAGACCCTGTTTAAACTTTCTTGTATGTTTGTTTGTTCTAAGATGTTTCGGTGCACATTGAGTTTGAGACTTTTTTTTTAAGATGTATTTATTTATTATAAAGAAAGCATGAGTGGGAGAAGCCCAGAGAGAGAGAGAAACTCAAGCAGACTCTGCACCAAGTGTGGAGCCCAGCACGGGGCTCGATCTAATGACTCTGAGATCACAACCAAGGCCAAAACCAAGAGTTGGATGCTTAGCTGACTAAGCTAAGCAGATACCCCAAAATATTTGTGATTTTAAATGAAAGTTGCTTGAGAACAAGCCTGTGCAAGAACACTCAGACCCTCCTCTATCCCCCTGAAAGCAGGAAATAAATCTCCCATGTTGAAGGTACCAGGAGCAAAACAGATATTCTTATCACAAGAAATGAACATTTGGAGCCCAGGAGGCTGTACAAAACACCCTTGTTACTTTTTTACATATTTATTCCCTCAACCCAAATTCTGTTTAGAATTCCTTACTAACTGAAGCTTTCAAAGTTCAGTTTTCTTTGTCTTATCAATTCCTCATAGATTTACTCCCTCTTTGTCTGAACAGTGTAAAAAATTACAGCCTTGATAATTTCTTTTGGTCTCAATTTCATTGTTGGGCCTCCATGCACACTTAATAAAACTTAATTTTTTTTTCCCTCCTGTTAATGTGTGTCCTATAAATTTAGTTCTTAGTCCAACCGGAAGAACTTTAGGGTAGAGAAGAGCTTTTCTTCCCCTTCAATTACAACTCAAGACCATGAAAGCATGTAATACAATTCTGGACTCATGACAAACAGTCACTTGAAAGGTGTATGCACAGACCATGGGGAAATGCACAGTTGATAATATTACTACTTCTCCACTTAAGTACCACTCAGTCTGGCCAATGAGAAGATGGTGTGACAGTGTGGCAAGACTACACACCTAGAGAGTAAATCTAGCTTTAGGTGGAGGCTGTGCCATTAAAGTAACTAAGGCTCATTGATTTTATTTTTTTTTTTTTATATAAAGATCACTTATGTGCCAGTTGCTATGCTAGGTGTCAAGGATACACAGGGAACCAGAAAAACAAAATCCCTGCCCTCATGCACAATAAGCCTATTACACCCAAATTTGTCATTAATAACACTGATAACAACAATATGGACTCCCTCAGTTTTTCTGTGCATTCAAACAAAATGACTTGTGCCAACACTCTTTGTAAAGTGATTTCTCCCCAAACGCTCATTGATCACTTGTAATGTGCATGAGAGACAGAAGATGCAAAACTCCACTGAATGTTCAGCCCTGTGAGAGTTTAAACTCTAAGAAGGGAAGGTGTAAAATGAAAATAAATAACTTTTGTTGGATGAGATTAAGGTACAAAATATACTGAGGGGGCAGTTAATAAAAGAACGTCTACTGTTGTTTAAAGGAGTTGTATCATCCAACACTTGGCAAAGTTCTTTGTTATTTGAGCAGAGCTTGAAGATATGTTTGCTGGAGGGATCAAGCTGAGGGGACTATTATGGACAGAGGAAACATGAACTGTTTGCGTGTGTGTGGGTATGGGTGTGTAAAGATAGAGTGGTAGAGTTAAAGAGAAAAATATTTGCTTTTTTTTTAACTATCTTTTCATTACATTTAACAAGTGTCTTGTCAATTTTAGGGAAAGTTTTTAAGAAATGATATTAATCTCTTATTGCATTTAAAATCTATCAATCATGTGGACTCTACAATGGGCATACAATGCATTGTGCCAACCATCTCCTTATGAAATGAGTTGATCTCTATTGTCCCTCTCTCTTTTGAATTTGAATGTTATTTGGATAATTTTTTTTAACTTCTCAGGATT
>ML093294.1:0-27811 GCA_003697995.1 Taxidea taxus jeffersonii | reverse complement strand
ACATATGGTATTATATTAGTTTCAGGTGTACAATAAAGTGATTGAATACTTCCATACAGATCTCTATTCTCTTACTTGACAAATATTTATAGAGTATTTAAGATGTGAGATGCTTTGTCAAGTGTTGGAGTACATAGGAGCTAAGTAAAACATTGTCCTCCATCAGTCCACTATCCAGTATCAGGAAAAGTAAATGGTTACTATAGTGTATTACACTTGTCAATACTTTTTAAATTATAAGGGTACCTGGCTGGCTTAGTCAGTAGAGCATGTGACTCTCCATCTCAGGGTCATGAGTTTAAGCCCCATGTCTTGTATGGAACCTACTTAAAACACACACACACACACACACACACACACACACACACACACACACTTTTTAAGTTACAAGAGACAGAAACTCAGTGAAGATTAGCCTTAGAAGAAAAGAAAGACAGAGACAGAGACATAGAGAGACATAGAGAGAAGGGAATGCATTGGTGTCCATAAAAGGGGAAGAATGAGGATGTCTTCAGAAAAAAAGACTAGATCCAGAATCTTGAAGATAAGGAATTTCTTTCACTGTCCAGTCTTCAAAGGTTAGGTTAATTTTCTCCAACTGCATTATAGCAAGATAACAGGAGATAAAACTAATACTTCCATCAACTGCAAATTGAAAAGCTCAGGGAATATCTCTGATCAGCTGATTTGGGTATATACATCAACCACTATAGCCAAGGGACAAAGTTTCTCCTGGGTCAAGGGCCTAGCCATACAGATGCTGGGGTTAGGTAGACAATCTCCCCATCCCCAAAAGATGGAAGCATGGGTCCTTCTAGGATCATGATGAGGAAGATCCTGATTAGGGCTGAGAGGAAGGTCAGGGAAGTGGCTTTTGAATTGAGCTTTAAAATGACTTGACTTAGCCATGAGCAAGAGAATAGGCTGGAAGGGAGTAGTATTGGGATTTAGGAAGAGGTAGTAGATTATAGGAAGTGCATGGGAAGAGGCAACCATAGTAAACTCTGACAACTGAACTTGAAAAAGAAATGAGATGAAGAAAGCACGCACCCAGACAAGATGAGTAATTGTGATAAAGTCTAGTGATGCATTATTAATATGACTCTCCCAAACAAATGCAGGCTCAAGACAAGACAGTAGTATTAACGATATGGTTTATTATGTTCATCATTTGAATTATGTAAAGTCAAGGAATTTTACTTAATAATGTCTTCTGAAGTCTTAATTATGTTTAATGGCAAAGTCTTGATCTTAAACAGCAAAATTTATAACAAAAGAAATCCTATTAATATTAATAATGGTTTATTTTAGGGGCGCCTGGGTCGCTCAGTGGGTTAAAGCCGCTGCCTTCGGCTCGGGTCATGATCCCAGGGTCGTGGGATCGAGCCCCGCATCGGGCTCTCTGCTCTGCGGACAGCCTGCTTCCTCCTCTCTCTCTCTGCCTCTCTGCCTACTTGTGATCTCTGTCTGTCAAATAAATAAATAAAATCTTTAAAAAAAAAAAATAATGGTTTATTTTAGGTCTGCTCTGCATGAAATTTAAAAATTCCATTAGATGTTTTCATCCAAATTCCATTCTAATACTTTGTAACTTCTCTGGATCTGGCAGGTTCAGAATGTGGTATTGGCAGTAGCTGGGAAAACACATGGAACTGCCTTGATCCTGGACAACACTTAAACAGTCCTTCAGGGTAGAAACACTTTCTCATCTTCTGCTCTATTAACTCTTGCCCATTTTTTAGGGTCAACTCAAATTTAACTTCCTCTGTGATTTTTTTTTCCTCATCTTCCTCCAATCCTCAGAGATAAAGATGGCCTTGCCTATCCCATACTTTTCAAGTGGTACTTGATGCAACGGTTTCTAGTACTTTATTTAATATATTCGATCATTAGACTAGATCTTCCCAGACACTCAAGGAGTGGTTATTCATCTCTGTATCCCTCATACTTGAGATAAGATCTGGAATGCATCTGCTCAATTTGTACCTTTCTTACAATAGATTGATGAATGAAATAATGAACAAATAAATAAGTTTGTCTTTTTTTTTAAGATTTTATTTATTTATTTGACAGACAGAGATCACAAGTAGGCAGAGAGGCAGGCAGAGAAAGAGGAGGAAGCAGGCTCCCCGCCGAGCAGAGAGCCCAATGCGGGGCTCGATCCCAGGACCCTGGGATCATGACCTGAGCCGAAGGCAGAGGCTTTAACCCACTGAGCCACCCAGGCGCCCCAATAAATAAGTTTTGTTCTGATTCAAATGCTTTAGAAAATATATCTATATATTTCTGATTCAGATAGGTTCAGCTCTCTACCACCTACAGCTAATACTGCTACTGTAGGTGGTGTGCTGAAGGGTTTGGGTAGGAAAAAACAAGAAATAATATTGTATTTCTTTATTTGGAAAAAACAGTTAAAAATATCTATATTAGATGGTTGTCTTGAAGGTCACATGAGATAATCCTAAGCAATCAGCTTTTGGGACAATAATTTGCCAATGATAGATGCTTAATGAATATAGACTATATCTGTATGGGAGAACAGTCTTAGAAACTTAAAAATAGTTCTTCAGCAACACTTTCATAAATTGAGTATCTGAATCTTTTTATTCTTTTTTAATTTGATATATGTAATAAATAATTGAATTTAGATCATTTTAGATTATATAGATTTTAGATGGAAGGTTTCTGTTTTTCTCTTCACTTTAGTCTGTCTTAACCTCAAGTTTATATTTATAAATATGAGCGACTTTATTCTATAATGGCCACATCTAAGTGTTTTTGTTTTCTTTAGACTATATTATCTCTAACTCACTCTGATAAACTAAAATTGGAAGTGTTAATGAACTCAAAACTCATTCTTTACTTCCTTTTTTTAAGATGGACATTTCCAACCTCAGGTTCTGATATACATAAAATGAAAGCTTAAACTAATTTATTTGATTTGCTGCTTTGTAATATATTATATTGCTTTGTAAAAGTAATACCACTTAATGTGAGGGGTTTAGAAAGCATAAATGAGTTTAAAAACAACATTAAAAATAGATTATTCACTAAGAAGTGTACAGTAATTGTACATTGATATGGTTCCTTCTATCCTTTTTTTTCATAAAATATTTTATAAATATAATTCAATAGGTTTTTATTAAATGAGTGCTATGTAGGCACTTCTAACATTTTGTGTATGTAAAGTTATACGCTATAATGTGGTAAGTGACATGGAAATATACACACAAAAGGAAAAGCTCAGGCTGCAATTTTAAGTAGGGTAGTCTGGGTAGGGGCTGCTAAGAGAGAAATAGGGAAGGTGATGGTAAAGTTAACATATTTTGAGGAAGGGAAACCCAGGCATTAGGAGCAGTCAGTGCAAGTGCCTAAGACATAGCATCTAGGGAATTTGGGTGGGACCAAATAAATCACTGTGAATGATGGAAAGTCAGTAAGTGTACATAACAGGATATGAAGTGAGAAACAACAGAGGCCAGATAATGTAGGTTTTGTGAGACTTAGGTTTCTACTCTGAAGGAAAAAAAGGTATTCGGGTTTATAACAGGATCCTCCTGGATGCTATGTTGGGAGAAGATAGTAGGCAGGCCAGCAGTGAGACCAGTGAGGCCACTGTAGTAATTCAGTGGATACTGTTGGCAAAGACCAGAACGCAAATACTAATGTACATCCTGCTATTCAGTCAGCATTTCCTCAGATCACACGATCACAGATCTCTAACCACAAACTTATTGTCATAAAACATTCCACCCTTAAGATGTATTGTGATTAACTTTAGTAACCTTGGAGTCAGAAAACAGCATGCTAACCAACCTGAGATCTAAAAAGATCACCCCAACTAGTGTTTCTAAACACAGTCCACTAATGCTGAAAACAAACTATAATGGCCTGCTGCCTGTTGGCTCCTTTGCAACTATTATAATTTGGCTCATCTCCTCTTACCTCCCCCATAAACTCTCTTTTCTTCATTTCTGAGGTGTTAGATAGTTTAGAAATCTGAAGATGTAATTGTGTTAGGAAAAAAAAAAAAAGTCAAGTCAAGTCCCTTTGTTTGTATAGCTAACGAGAGTCCAGAAAGTATATTACTCTCGTGAGGTTGAGTAATTTTCAGAGACACACGAGTAACTCACATCCAATCCATGGCTCAAAAGGGAGAGTGCACACAACTAGGGAAGAATATTAAGGAAACTCTTAGCACTAAAAAGTAGAAGGTACTAATCCATGCTCTGCCAAAGCTAGTTATGTATAGACAGCTTCTAAATTGGGTCCTAATGATCTCTGTCTGCGGTGCCTATGGCTTTATAATCCTCTTTCCATCAGTAATTTGCTTCTAATCAACCAAACACCTCAACACTGAGAGGACACAACTTTTGTGATTAGGTTTGAAGAGATAAAGCAAGGTGCCGTAGGGTGACCTGTGACCACATGAAAGGAACTGAGAGTGGTCTGCATTCAATGGTCAGCAAGAAACTATGGCCTCGGTCCAACAACTTGAAATAAACAAGAATTCTATGAACAGCTAAATATACGTAGAAGTGGACCCTTCCCAGTCAAGTATTCAAATGAGATACCATCCCTGACCAACACTTATTATATGTAGCCTTAAAATATCCTGAAGCAGAGGTCCAGCTAAGTCATGCCTAAATTCTTGACCCACAGTCACTGTGAGATGACATTTCTGTGTGGCTTCAAGCTACTAACTTTTGTGGTAGTTTTAATGTACCAATAGATAATGGATGCTGACTTTCATTTCCTCGTGTTATTTTCTTAAGTTACAACATTTAAGAAAATTACCCTTTAATTATTTTAAGCATGCATTATATCATTAAACATTTAAGTAACAACTAATAAAAAAGAATCTGACATATTCAAGTTTACTCTTAAGAAAACCTATCGTTATTAAGAATGTGATTATTTTAGTTTATTTGCATATTTTATATTAAAACCCCACAAGTTATGAATTTTAAGTCAATACAAGGGAATGAAATGGTGATGAAAGAGAATTTGATGTTGAAATCTAAATTACTTCTCATTAGAAAAGCAGACTCCTGTAATTGGAAAAAAGTTAGAATCCAAAAATGTGACATGCTCTTTTGGGCACAACTGATGCCAACCAACTCTGGCTTAAAAAAAAAAAAAAAAAAAGTAAAGCCATTTTTAGGGGAGAAGAAGAGAAGAAGTTATGTACCAACTACAATCAAAAGTAGTGCTGAATTACCCTCCAGAAGTGTAGGAGTCAAGATGGAACAAAGAAATCATGAATGGAACTTTATGGCTCTTCCCTCTTGGAGAAACCACTGACATGTCAGCTCTCATATACTCCTAATTCCCTCTGTCTTTAAGTTGCACTGGACAATCTCCAGGGAATAAATGTGGTTGGAGGGCTGGACAAGATGGATGTTTAACATAGGGAGAGCTTCTGATGGCTACACCTTCAGAGGGAGGACCCAAACAGCAAGAACAATGCCTGTCACCCAGCGGTCACCAGATTCACACTGTTAAGTGAACGGGTGAATGAATCACAGTGATCTGGCTAGCAAAAGAAAGAAAAAGATCTTCAAGTGCTATTTACAATTTTAACATTGTGATTGGCAGAAAAGCAGTCCCTTAAAGATATACACATCCTACCTAACCCCTGGAACCCGTGAATGTATCATCTTCCCTGCAAAAGGGACTTAGTAGATATGACTAAATTAAGGATCTTGAAGGAGGGAGATTATCCTGGATTATCCAGGTGGGACCATCATAATTACTAAGATTCCTCTGGGGAGGCAAGCATGTCAGATTCAGAGAAAATGTGAAGACAGAAACAAAGTTCCCAGTGATGCAGGGTCATTGTGACACCCTTTATATGGGCCTATCCAATTCAGGGGAGAAGTAAAAGTGACTTTATGCAACCTACCAAATCTCTTTCTCTTGACTTCTGTCCCTTCACCTTTAAAAAAATAGAATAGTAGCATCTACTGCATGAGATAATTATGAGAAGCTAATGTGACCATCCAAGGATGTGCTTTGAAAAGTATCTGGAGTGTGGTACATGCTCCACAAATACCAGTTATTTTTAACAAGACTATTGGAGAATACCAAACAATTAATAATCTTAAAATAATAGCCATGATAATCTGCATACCCTTAAAGGTGTTTTAGAGCAGCACCTCTGTCCCAGCCCATGAAGAAAGCAAAGTTGTTTTCCTACATAATGCAAATTCAAGAAGTTAATTGTAAGCTGTATCTTTTATTTTAATTGTTAACTGTAAGCATATCTACCTCTTTTTAGCCATTCCTGTAGCTGCCCCCCTCTTCTAGTATAGCCCTCTAATATACAGCCAAGGGGGTGTCCTCCTAGCACCTCAAGTGGGCTCTGTGAACTCACAGGTGAATTACCTTCACTCTTCTGCAATGTTATATATGTTTCCTATAACAGCAAGTCTTCTTTCTTCTCTACTCACCCTACTCACTCTCCGGAATTCTCAGATCCTTTCTTCTACCTCTTACCAGACAAACTTTCTAAAGATAGATTACTTTCCACCTTCAATAAAGGCATGTGAGGGACCATTTGTGGCCCCTTCTAAAAGTAAATGTCTGAGTTTCCGGAGGTACATAACATCTATGACGAACCAATCTTGCTGAGCTAGGATGCCATGTTGCCATATGGAATGTGAAACCCCTGACACAGTGCCTAGCATATAACAGGTACTCAATGAATAATGACTATTGTTATTTATGTTATTATTACTATTGCCACCACTACAACCATTACAGCAGTCTGTCTGCACAGCTAAATTGCAAGAGAAGGAACTACATCTCATTGATCTTAGGAATCTGCCCCAATGCTCAGCACAGGACCTAGTGCTCACACAATAGGCATTTGCTAAATGTGTAGCCTCAAGACTACTCCCTCTAGGTATGTCTCAAAGATCTCCTTTGCACAACATGCCCACATCTGCCTACAGGGCAACATCAGCAGAACAACAGCCTGGGTGCAGCAGGCTGTTAATGACCTGTCTCTGAGGAAATACTACCCAGTACTAAAATGACTCACCACCAAAAGGTGCGTTTTATGGTGTCATTTTTCTTCTGTGATATTTTGTGCGGCTTTAAATTTTATCCATAACAATTGAGATTCTAAATCCAGGCTTAAAGCAGAAGGCCAGGGAGGGGGCTATCATTATGGTGATATTGGGAGCAATGATTGAATTCAGCAGTGAAAGGAGGATTCTGCTTCAGTGTCAATGCCTGGTAATTAACTAGGAGAAAGCTTCTTCCTTGCCCCTGGTGAAACAGTTAAAAATCAAGTCAAGATGCTGGGCTGGAGAGAAGATAGAATAATGTGCCTCTAGCTCTCTTACCTGTCATACTAGCAAGTCACATCTGTAAAAAAGTCAGAGCTCTTTCTTAGAGGAGCTTAAACAGCTTTGTGCTTTCTTGTGGCTTCATTCATTCAATCCATCATTTCATCTACATGTAGACGTACAAATAAACCCATCTCTTACCCCTGCTCAACGCCCCACATCTTTCCCATGCATCCTTGGGACTACACCAAGCATAACCAGCAAACACCATGCCACTTCCTTTCTGTTCATCCTGAAGACCTGGCTCACCCCACAAGTTATTTCTACAGCCCTGAGGATACAGGGGAAACAGGACATTTCTTCCCTACTACTGCGATTCTAGAACATCTTCTCTCCCCCCAAAAAGACTCAAGTTATAAATCACTTCACTCACTACCCTTCTTTGTCTTAGTCATTTATTTCTATATTGCAAATATTACACTTATATCAATATCAGAGGCACATTTTCAATTCCATGGGGATTTTAGCCCCTGCCCTGATGTCCTTTCTGCAAGACTGCTCTTGTTAGTAATTCAGTGATTTCAGTAGGCACATCAATAATTAGTCCAAAGCTTTGGTTTCCAAGTTTTGAACTTCTTGCAATGATCTTGATCTGCACTTTGAGCTACTCATGCCTGTGGTTGCTCTGCAGACCTTGTATTACCAGTAAGTGCCTCACTTCCCTTGTCCCAAGGCTCTCCTGTTCTAGTTCTCCCATGCTTCTAGTCTGATCAAAACAATTACTTGACCTTGAAAAAAAAAAAAAAAACCTTTATTCTTTTCACCCTACCACATGCCCATTGCCTTTGGTCTCATCCTGGCCTCACTTTACCCTGTATTCGGATCTTGGATTCCATGGTCCTTCATTATAATCATACTTCCTAACAAACTTTATACACCCTGTCCCTTTGTTGAACTCATGTAGGATAGTTTTGGAACCTGGTCAGGTTCAACTTTGCTTCCTCTGGACCTCTACCTGGATAGCTTAATGTGACTAGTATCAAAGAAAACTAGGACTAGACAGTAGATACAGGAGTAAAAACAAATTTTGTGGAGGAAGAGTTGCAACATAGGAAAAGATAACTCAGTATAGAAATGGGATAAATTCTGAATTCCTCAAGAACAATGGGGATTTATAGCCAAAGACAGGCTGGGGGAGTGAGTGCCTGGAAAACTGCAAGACGAGACATCACAGGTAGGGGGATTCCTTCTGAACTGACCTGACCTAAGAGGTTCCTTGCTGAAGGCAGGCCAGGGTAATCAGACCACCTGTGAAATGGTGTGAGATGAGGAGTTTGATCAGATATTGATAAGACACTGGGGCTGAGAGATTCTCACTAAATGACTTAGTAGGATTCTTGCTAAAACTAGGCTAAGCCAGCCTGAGGACTAGGCCCAAGGTCAAGGTCAAAATTCAAAATATCCTGAGTGGGCTAAATGTAAAATAGTGATAACTAGATCAGTTAGAATGGAAAATGAAGATAATGAAGTGCTAAATCCAAAGCACTATGAGAAGTAATTATTATTTTTTTAAGGTTTTATTTATTTGGGAGAGAGAGGGAGAGTATGAATGGCAGGGGTGGACAGAGGGAGAGGGAGAAGCAGACTCCCCATTAAGCAGGGAACCCGATGCAGGACTCAATTTCAGGACCCCGGAATCAAGACCTGAGCAGAAGGCAGACACTTAACCAACTGAGCCACCGAGAAATCCCTGAAAATGAATTATTAACACCACTTATATTGTTCATATTAGGTGCCAGGCACTTGTTCTAAATGATTTATACATATTCAGTCTTTAATATATTTGATTTATAGATAAGAAAACTGAGGCAAAGACCTGCCCTCTGACAACTGAGAGATGAATCAGGAGAAAAGCTGGTAAGAGTGAATACAAATTAAAAAATTAAAAAAAACGATTTAATTCTCCCTGTTGAAAATATAGGAAAAGATCTCCACAATCCCCCTGAACCCCAGCCAACACACACACCTTTTCCTAGAGGATTTACTTTTGAAAATGTGTAATCACAGCTTCTTTCTTTGTCTCTTTGAAATGTATGTAAATCTTTTCAAAAACTAAGTAAGCCTCTTGCCAGCTTTATAACCCAGGCATGTCTTCCTCAAGGACTTGGGGACTATCTCTTTGAAATGTAATCATCAGAGAAGGATAATAAGCCTCATTCCCTGCTCCTATGAAGACAAGAGCCTAACTTCCAACTTCCCAGAGCCTAGCTCCAAGTTGGAAAATCATCTCTTGTAAAGATATGAGAAGTGTATTTTTCCTTTGGATAAAACCAATTAGCTAATACAGATTGTCACCCAACCACCAAGTGAAGTTAGGATAAACTATGTGTGACAGATGGTACTATCAAGTCTTCTTGCTTGAGGACTAGTTATGATGTTTCTTGAGAACATGCACAGGACAGGTCGTATCTGCCTGGCTATAGAAAAAGATAAGATTTATTTCTACCTTTACAACTTCCTGCTGGATTGTCTGTGTTGTGCATTATGTCCTGGTTTAATGTTTTTCAACAATAAAACAGTTTTCTTTTTCTTCTACTTTTGTGGAGTGTTTTTCTGGGTTGGGTTTTGTTTGTTTGTTTTACTTGTTTGTTTTTAAATTATATTTCCAAAAAAGTGTCAGAATGGAATGCGTTAGGATAAATGAGATCAATCATAAACACTGGAACATAATTCTATACTTACTCCTGAGGAATGTAAGGACGAGGGGGTAATGTAATTTTGATTTCTTAGTTCATGTGATGATTCTTTGTAAGGTGATTATGTGTTACACATTTTAGAATATGATGCAAAAAGCCAGAAGCTGGTGCTGCCGACTATAGCACATTCAGAACCCCCGTAAATGGCCCCAGAGACTGCTGAGTGATTTTTTCTTTTTTTCTTTTTCACATTTTGAAAATATGTACATCCTTTACTGATATATGTGAGAAACTTGTTGCTATAACAAATTACCACGAATTTGGTGACTTAACACAAATCAATTTGCCTTACAATTCTGGATGTCAGAGGTATAAAATGGGCTGAGGGCTGGCTATGCTTCTTCTGGAGTCTATAGGGGAGAATTCATTGTCTTGCTGTTTCTAGCTTTTAGATGTTTCTCACATTCCTTAGCTCCTGGTCCCTTCCCCCATCTTTAAAATCAACAGTGTGGCATCTTCAAATCTCTCTCTCTCCTCTCTCTCATCACTTTGCAGGAGGTAAGGAACAAAGATGGTGTCTGTTCAAGCTGCTATAACAAAAATACCATGAACTGAGAAGCTTAAACAATAAACATTCAGGTCTCACAGTTTGGAGGCTGGCAAATCCAAAATTAAGGTGCTGGCAGATTCAGTATCTGGTGAGAACATGCTTCCTGGTCATAGATGGCCCTGTGTGCTTATACTGCAGAATGGACAAACTCTGAGGTCTCTTGTATAAAGGCATTCATCCTACCATGAGGGCTCCATCCTCATGACCTTCTCCAAAGAAGGCCTTGTCTCCAGACTTTTCCACATTAGGATTAGAATTCAACATATGCTTTTGAGAGTCCACAAACACCCAGTTTGTAAAAGATGGTCCGTGCAGGGGAGGTTGGTTAGATTGAAGTCGTTCTGTTTAGCTCATAACTTCTATCTTCAAAAGCATCCTATTCAACATCTGCTGGGTTTTCTGCCCAGAGATTACAAGAGTAGTGATTAAAGTTCCAAGCCCTATTTAGACAGGATTTCATACAAGACTGGAATCCAGAACTCAGACATGAGCGTGTTAATCTTCTCTCCTGCTGAGTCAACCACGAGCTGCATTTGCTCTGCAGCTAACACTTCATAATAGTTATGTGCTCAATAAATGTCCACTCAGAATATGGATTTCACAAAAATGCAACACTAGAGCCACCCCAAGGGTTTATGATCCATAATTCATTTTGGAAAATGGCTTGATTCACTTGGAGCAGTAAAATCTGAGAACTTCATGGCTCATAATAATGTCAGAGAGAGCAATCTTCCATGCTAACTGTGCACAGAGAATTAAAGCTGTACTGTCTAAACATTGCACCAACCCCGTCCCCACACAAATCAGGTGGGGCCCACCCCCGAACACTTGGATGAGTAACGATCAAAACCAATCCATATTTTATCTTCCACAAACCAGGCAAGTTGTTGATACAAGCATTCCATAGAAAATAAGCCTACCAGGAGAAGTGGATTCTAGTCCATACTTCTTCTTCTGCTTTTTTTCTAATCTGTGGCCCTAGTTGGGCCTCAATATGCATTTGGCCTCACATATTCCAACATAATATCCAGCATATATTCCAGCCTCAATCCTTGACACTTCCATCCTACCCCTCCGTATCCTTCACTTCCTTAACAAAAGAGGTTCTTGTATTTCCAGAATAAAGTTATGATTCTCCAAGCATTTGCACAAAGATTCATCTCTGCCTAAAATATGCCTAACCTTCTTCAAGGCCCAATTTTAAGGCCACTTTCTCTAGGAACTCTTATCTTACTTTTCTATAATGATTTTTCCCTTGAAGACAGGGGCTCTTTATTAAGCTAATCAGCACTTAATAGTTACTTATTTTTATTTGTTTGTATGTTGGTTTTCTTTAATATGTTCTAAATATCAAGCACATAGATAACATAATTTTATAACAGTTAGTATTTTCATCCAAGTATACTATATGATAGATTCAAAAGAAGAGATAAGAACAATTAAGACAGGTGTCCAAGACCATATAGTCAGGGGAACATGACCACAGGGTCTTCCTCTTTTTGGAGTCAAGCATTTATCCCAACCATACAATGCTGCATTATATCCTTTCATTAAAAAAAAAAAAGATTTTATATATTTATTTATTTAGAGAGAACATGTGAGCAGGGAGAGGGACAGAGGAAGAGGAAGAGAAAGAATCTCAAGTAAACTTCCCCTCAAGCCGGGAGGTCGATGTGGGCCTCAATCCCACAACCCTGAGATAATGACCTGAGCTGAAACCAATTGTTGGAGGCTTAACCTACTGAGCCACTCAGGTGCTCCTGCATTGTATCCTTTCAAAAAGACAAACTGTGATAGAGATGCAAAGTGCTTGGCATATGTTCGTACATTTTTAAGGCACCCAATGGATAACATTTATTGTTTGTGTGCTGTATTGCTATTATTAGTGCCACTTCACAAAAACAAAACAAAGTAAATATTATTATCCTTAATTTGCACATGAGAAAGTGGAGGCTTAGATTTTTAAAATCTTCACAAAGATCACCCAGTTACAGAGGCAGTGTTGAAACCTCATTAACTTTTATTATTTCCTATTAAATTGTCCTTTCTTTATTCCAGTTCAGTTCTGTGATCGAAAGGAAATTTGGACTGTGTTTCTGATATCTGTGGAGAGACTTATGATCCTGTGTCCTCTGATGCTATTGTCTCCTAAGGTATGGAATATGGTCTATGAATCACTGGGCATTGTCTGATCTTCAAACAGTGCCCTCCTCCAAGGTACTACACATTTATTAAAGTGTCCAGTTGCAGAGCAAGTCATTTATCTGATTCTGGCTTTGAACTGTCTGATTATTCATGAAATGATTCATCATGGAAATAATGGCAGTTTAGCAGGATGGAAGCATTCTTAAAACAAAGTGAAATGAAATGTCACACTTCAGGCACCACAGTTCTCAAGGCTACCATCTTGGTGGTACTCCTCCTATGCCTTTTGATGGGCAAAAGCTAGTCTCACCATTTGGTCAAATATTTTCCTCATGGTGGGAAAGGACCTGGATGAGCTCCTCAACAAACATTTAGTGACCACCTGCTAAGTAAAGCAGATGGAACACATGATGGATGATACAAATAAATATAATGCAAATCCTCTTGCCCTCAAAGACCTGGAACCCCTGGAACTCTCAAACAGTGTGGAAGGAACCATAATATGTTACATTCACTTAGGGAACTTTGTAATAACTACTAAATCTAAGCATGCATCTACGCTCTATCTCAGCAACTGCCCTCTTACTTATATTCCCATGAAAAGTGAATGCTCATGTTCACCAAAGACACAGATAAGAATGTCTACAGCAGCTTTATCTATTACAGCCAAAATAGGGAAAAAACAATATTTATTACCAGTGAATTAATGGTAAGTTATTCATAGGTTAAAATATCTAGAAATTTAAAAGAAAATAATAAACTGCTCTTTGTATCACTATAGACAAATGTCACAGACTTAACACTGAGCAGAAAGAAGCTAGATATCAAGGTATACATATTTTATTATTTCATGTACATGAAGTACAAGGAAAAACAGAACTAAGATGATCAAAGGCAGACAATAAGTATCTTAGTGTGGTGAAATATTAACAGGTATATGAACAAAGGAGTCTTCGGGGATGCTGCAAATGTTCCGTATCTTGATCTAGGTGTTACATAAGCAATATTCAAACCTCATAATATATGTATACACATATATATGTAGATGCATTCAATTGACCATAATACTTGTGCCCTTTTCTGTATTGATGTTATATCGCGCTCATTAAAAAGAAAGAAAGGAAACAAAAAAAAAAAAAAGGAAAGAGAAACCCCAAAACCAAATGAAGAAGACAACAGGATAGTGAAATGCTTGTAATATGGAAAACACTGAGACAGTGATTCTCTATGTATTTTACAAAATATAAGTTTTATGAGAACAAATTATGTGCATAAACCTGTTATAGCATTATTTTTTTAACTAATCAACTACTTTGTATTTCACTTATGTATTCCTTTGACAACACCTACAGAATTCTGCAACATATGCAATTGGAGTAGAGAGGAGACAGAGCTCAAATACTGTCCTCTGGTGACATGGGTGACTTATAAAACTTATAAACCACAAATTCTCAAAATCCCAAGGTAGCATGACACATAGCAGGACCAACAGTCAAGGCCTTAGTTTTGAGGAGAAAAATACTGATGCTCAGAGGCATGGTGTGATTTAATCAGCTGAGCATCATGGAAGCTGCTCTTCTCACAGTTGAGGCATGCATTTCTTCTGAAGCTACAAGCCACTAGACTTTCTTAATCCAAGTGTTCTTAATCCTAAGAGCCAGCATGAGCAGTGGTTCATAGGGGCTGGAGGGAGCTTTTCGACTTGTAGATGTGGTGCCTGTGATTCAGTGTGGGAATAAACACTTATTGTATGGTTGTGTAACTGTGGCCAATAACCGCATACTCTGAGCTCCACTTTCTACAGCTACAGAATGAGAATAAAAATGTTTATGAAATGCTTTCTGTGACAAACATCAAGTCCCAAGCAGCTTAGTGTGACTTTTACAAGCTGCCCCCAAATATTTTCCACCTCGTTTTCTATCTGGAGTCATCAACTATTTGTTGAGGGCCTGTCGTATAGCAGATATTTTCCAGATGCCAGGGTTCGTGAAGAGGGCAAGTTGGAAGTATGTTCTGGAGGGAGGTAGATGGTAAATAAGTAAATGAAAAAGAAAATAAGAGAATTCCAGAGAGAACAAGGTGATATAAAAACATACAGGAGATGATGAGAGGGAGTGCTCAAGTGGTTGACTCTACTTTAGTTTGGATTGTTGAGGAAGGCCTGTCTAAGTCACCTGGGAACTGAACTCGTGTGTGGACCTCTTTTGAGCTTGACTTCACTTCCTCTCTGTCTACTTCTTGCTCTAGCTAGAGCTTCAGCCATCAGCTCTGAAGAACTCTAAGCAAATGGCTCCTTACCTTAGCTACACCTTGTTTGGCCATGTTCTACTCAGGGCTCCTCTGAAGTCACACTATAGCATGCCTTTGGGAAACTGTTAGAGCCTTAAGATGTCTGAGACAGCAAGGACAAGAAGATTAGTATACCATGGGGAACCGTTGACCTGACATATGGCATTTAGAAGATGAGGGCTTGTTCCTTCCACCTCTTGGTTGGGCAATTATACGATTCGTTCTATGTGACTTTTCAAAGGACACAGAGAGAAAAAAAAAGTCAGAGAAACTACCCCAATTGTCCATAGCAGAAATCAGCTTAATTATATTCTTCCTTCTTTGCCATTTCACTCTTTTTAATGTCAAAATAATGCTATCCTGTGTGTATGATATATATATATACATATATACATACATGTATGTATACACATATATACATATATGTATATATAATGTGTGTGTATTGTAAAAGCAAAACAAAAACAAAACATGGACACAAAGGGCATACACCAAATTTATGAAATTGTTTATCTCTGATGAAGGAGGGGAATAGAATGGTGAGGTGAACCAAGGGGACTTCCAACGCTATCTATATAGTTCTAGTTATTCAAAATGAGAAGCAAAAATAACAAGATGTTACTATTTCTTAACTCCTGATGAGGTGTTATGAGGGTCATTCTCTTTTGCCCTCTAGAAGTACGTTTAGTCTCCTGCACCCTCTGTGGCCCAGGAGGCTGGCCTCTCTGCTCAGCTGCCTGGCCCTGTGGCTCCCACTGAATTCATTCTGTTGGGAACAGGACAGAGATGGGAGGGAGAGAAGGAAGGGACTCTGGGCATTTATTTGCCCTGCCCCCTTTCCAGTCCCACTCTGTGGAAATGCAGGCTCCTTTCAGTAAGCCTTATCTTGACAAGTTCATGGCAGTTCCCAACCCTGCCCCTTAAAGATGGTAAGGCTCCTGAAACTTGGAGTACAGCACTATCTCTTGTGGTTTTTCTAACTTTGTTCATTTCTTTGCTATATATTTCCTGTCAGGACCCTTCTTGATACAAGGTTTATTTTTAAATTTAAATTCAATTAATTAATATATAAAGTATTGTTATTCTCAGAGGTAGAGGTCGGGGATTTATTAGACTTATATCATACCCAGTGCTCATTACATCATGTGCCCTCCTTAATGCCCACCATCCAATAGCCCATCCACCCACCCCCATACCTCCAGCAAACTTCAGTTTGTTGCCTATGATTGAAAGTCTCTTATGGTTTGTCCACTTCTCTGATTTCATCTTTTTTTTTTTTTATTTTTTTCTCTCTTCCCTATGATCCTCTATTTTGTTTCTTAAATTCCATAAATCAATTAGATCATTTAATTGTCCTTCTATGATTGACATATTTCCCTTAGTATAATACCTTCCAGTTCCATACACATCATTGCAAATGACAAGATTTCTTTTCTTTCTTTCTTTTTTTTAAATTTTATTATAGCTGAGTAGTATTCCATTGTGTGTGTGTGTATATATATGTATAAATATACCACATCTTCTTTATCCATTCACCTCTCCTAGACATATGGGCCCTTTCCATAGTTCGGTTATCGTGGACATTCCTGCTATAAACACTGGGGCGCAAGTTCCCCTTTGGGTCACTACATTTGTGTCTTTGGAGTAAATATCCAATAGTGCAATTGTTAAGTCATAGAGTAGCTCTATTTTCAACTTTTTAAGGTACCTCCATACTGTTTTCAAGAATGACTGCACCAGCTTGCATTCCCACCAACAGTGTAAGAGGGTTCCCTTTTCTCTACATGTTCCCCAATATCTGTTGTTTCCTGGCTTATTACTGTAAGCTGTTCCGACTGGTGTGTGAAGGAATCTCATTGTGGTTATGATTTTGTTTACATAATGCCAAGTGATGTGGAGCATATTTTCATGTGTTTGTTGGCCATTTGTATGTCTTTGTTGCAGAAATTTCTGTTCATGTCTTCTGCCCATTTCTTGATTGAATTATTTATTCTTTGGGTGTTGAGTTTTATAAGTTCTTTATAGATTTTGGATACTAATCCTTTATCTGATAAGACATTTGCAAATATCTTCTCCCTTTCTGTCACTTGTCTTTTGGTTTTGTGGACCATTTCCTTTGCTGTGCAAAAGCTTTTTATCTTAATGAAATCCCAACAGTTCATTTCTGCCTTTGTTTTCCTTGCCTTTGGAGATGTGTCTAGCAACAAGTTGCTGTACCAGAGGTCATAGAGTTTTCTGCCTGTTTGCTCCTCTAGATTTTGAAAGATTCCTGTCTCCCATTTAGTTCTTTAACTCATTTTGAGTCTATTTTTGTGCATGGTGTAAAGAAATGGTACAGTCTCTTCTGCATGAGGCTGCCCAATTTTCCCAATGCCATTTACTGAAGAGATTGTCCTTTCTCTACTGGATTTTATTCCAGCTTTGTTGAAGATTAGTTGGCCATAAAATTGAGGGTCCACTTCTGGGTTCTCTATTCTGTTCCATTGATCTGTGTGTTTGTTTTTGTGCCAATGACATACTGTCTTGATGATTACAGCTTTGTAATAAAGTTTAAAGTCCAGAATTGTGATATCACTGCCTGTGGCTTTCTTTTTCAACCTTCCTTTGCTATTTGGGGTCTTTTCTGGTTCCATACAAATTTTAGGATTATTTTTTCCAGCTCTGGGAAAAAAAGTTGGTAGTATTTTCATAGGAATTGCATTGAATATACAGATTGCTATAGATAGCATAGACATTTTAATAATATTTGGTCTTCCTATGCATGAGCATGGAATATTTTGCCATTTCTTTGTGTCTTCCTCAATTTCTTTCATGAGTGTTCTACTGTTTTCAGAGTACAGAACTTTGACCTCTTTGGTTAGGTTTATTTCTAGGTATCTTATAGTTTTGGTGCAATTGTAAATGAGATCCACTCCTTAATTTCCCTATCCTCTGGCTCATTGTTAGTGTATAAAAATGCAACTGATTTCTGTGCACTGATTTTATATCCTGCCAGTTTGTTGAATTCCTGTATGAGTTCTAGCAATTTTGGGATTGAGTATTTTGGGTTTTCCACATAGACTATCATGTCATCTGTGGAGAGGGAGAGTTTGACCTCTTCTTTCCCAATTTGGATGATTTTAATCTATTTTTGTTGCCTGATTGCTGAGTCTGGGACTTCTACTACTATGTTGAACAACAGTGATGAGAGTGGACATTCCTGTCATGTATATGACATTAGGAGAAAAGTTCTGTTTTCCCTCCCATTTAGAATGATATTTTCTGTGGGCTTTTCATAGATGGCTTCTAAGATACTGAGGCATGTTATCTCTATCCCTATACTGTGAAGAGCTTTAATAAAAAAAGCATGTTATTATTTGCCAAATGGTTTTTCTGCATCTATTGAGAGGATCATATGGTTCTTGTCTTTTCTTTCATTAATGTGGTGTATCATGTTGAATGATTTGCAGATGTTGAACCACCCTTGCAGCCCAGGAATAAATCCACTTGGTCATGGTGAATAATTCTTTTAATATACTCTTGAATCCTATTGACTAGTATCTTGGTAAGAATTTTTGCATCCATGATCATCAGGGACATTGGTCTGTAATTTTCCTTTTAACGGAGTCTTTGTATGGTTTTGGGATCAAGGTAATACTGGCCTCATAGAAAGAGTTTGGGGTTATCCCTTCCATTTCTATTATTTTGAAATAGCTTCAGAAGACTAGGAATTGATACTTCTTTAAATGTTTGATAGAATTCCCCTGGGAAGTCATCTGGCCCTAGACTCTTGTTTGTTGGGAAATATTTGATTACTGCTTCAATTTCCTTTTGGTTTATTTAATTGGCTACTCCCATGTTAGGGGCATAAATATTTACAATTTTTAGATCTTCTTTTAGGTTAGACCCTTTAATTATGGTATTGTGTCCTTCTTCATCTCTTTTTTTTTTTTTTTTTTTTTTTTTTTGGTAGTCAGAGAGAGAGAGAGCGAGCACAGGCAGACAGAGAGGCAGGCAGAGGCAGAGGGAGAAGCAGGCTCCCCGCCGAGCAAGGAGCCCGATGTGGGACTCGATCCCAAGACGCTGGGATCACGACCCCAGCCGATGGCAGCCGCCCAACCAACTGAGCCACCCAGGCATCCCTTTCGTCATCTCTTATTACAGTCTTTGGTTTAAAATGTATTTGTCCATTATAAGGATTGCTACCTCAGCTTTCTTTCGATGTCCATTAGCATGATGAATGGTTATCCACCTCCTAACTTTCAATCTGGAGGTGTCTGTGGGTCCAAAATGAGTCTCTTGCAGACAGCATATCAGTGGATCCTGCTTTTTTATCCAATCTGATACTCTGTGTCTTTTGATTGGGACATTTAGCCCATTTTCATTCAGAGTAACTATTGAAAGATATGAATTTAGTGCCATTGTATTATCTGTAAAGTCACTGTTTCTGTATATTATCTCTGTTCCTTTTGGGTCTATGTTATTTTGGGGCTTTCTCTTTGCTTAAAGGAAACCCTTTAATATTTCTTGCAGGGCTTGTTTAGTGATCATAAATTCTTTCAGTTTCTGTTTGTCCTAGAAGCTCTTTTACCTTTCCTAGTTTGAATAAAATCCCAGCTGGAGAAAGTATTCTTGGCTGCATATTTGTCTCATTTAGCACCCTAAATATACCATGCATATCCTTTCTGGCCTTCCAGGTCTTGCTGGATAGGTCTGCTGCCAGATCCTTTCTGGCCTGCCAGGTCTCGCTGGATAGGTCTGCTGCCAGTCTAATTTCTATCCTTGTAAGTTATGAACCTCTTGCCCTGAGGTGCTTTCAAGATTTTCTCTTTGTCTCTGAGATTTGCAATCTTCATTATCATATGTCAAGACATTGATCTATTTGAATTGGGGTGGAGGGGGTGGTTTCTCTGTGTCTCCTGGTCTTGAATTCCTGTTTCCTTCCCCAGATTAGGGAAGCTCTCTGTTATAATTTGTTCCAGTATACCTTCTGCCTCCTCTCTCTTTTGTCTTTTTTGGGATTCCAATTATTTTAAATTTTTGTTTTGTTTTGTTTTTGCTTTATGGTATCATTTATCTTTCAAATTCTCCCCTCATGATCCAATAGTTGTTTATCTCTGTTTTTCTCAGCTTCTTTATTCTCCATCACTTGGTCTCCACATCACTAATTCTCTCTTTTCTTCCTTTATCTTAGCAGTTGGAGCCTCCATTTTTTTATTGCATCTCATTAATAGCCTTTTCAATTTCTACTTGAATAAATTTTAGTTCTTTTATTTCTCCAGAAAGGGAATCTCTATTGTTTTCTATGCTTTTTTCAAGCCAAGCTAGTATCTTTATAATTCTTATTCTGAACTCTAGTTCTGACATCTTACTTATATCCATACTGATTAGGTCCCTGGCGGTCAATATTGCCTCTTGTTCCCCTTTTTAAGGTGAGTGTATCCATCTTATCATTCTAGCCAGAGAACAATAGATGAAGGAGAGAACATAATACTAAAATGGCAATAAAGACCCCATAAATAAATATACAGTAAACAAATCAGAAGAGACCCAAAGCCAAAAAAAAAAAAAATTTAAAAAGAGAGAGAGAATATAATCAGACAGGCCAGCAGAACCAAACAATACACTGGGGCTTGTGTGTATTTTGGCCTGTTTGTTAGGAAACTAGATGCCTAAATTCTAAAGAAAGGAAAACTTATATATGTATAAAAATAAAATTAAATACAGTGAAAGGACAGAATTTAACTGTAAAACTGAAAATGAAAAGACAAAAAAAAAAAAACAGGAATATAAACAGGTGAACAGAAAATATCAATACACTAAATTCTGAGTGTATTTTGGTCTGCTTATTATAAGAAACTACATTCCAAAATTATAAAAATAATAATAATAATAATAAAGAAAAGAAAAGAAAAACTTAAAAATATACAAAAGTAAAATTAAATACATTGAAAGGATACAATGCAACTGTAAAAAATGTAAAAATGAAAATTAGAAAAGATTTTTTAAAGAGTTGACAAAATCAGAAATTGGTTGAAAAACAAAAGGGAGAAAAGGTTAAAATTGAAAAACTAAGGAATTGAGAGGGGACCCATGAATTCTATATACTTTTATCCCCTAGTGCTAAGGTTTTGCAGTTCCTTATGATTGGGAAACTTGCTCTTAGCAGGATGTTCCTTCTGATCTTTTGGTGGAGGGACCTATCATGCTGATGCTCAGATGTCTTTGCCCCTGGTGGAATTGCACTGCCCTTATTAGGAGGCCAAGCTAAGTAAGCAGTTCCAGATTGCTCTATGTGGCTTTTATTCCCTGAACAGTTTCCATGCTGCTATAGAGGATGAAAATGAAATGATAGCCTCCTCATTTCCAGCCCAGACCTGAAATGTGGGGGCCCCACTCCTCAGTGAGGCCTCAGGGAAAAGCAGTCAGTCACTCCTGTCTCCCTGCTCTCTGTCCACATTTCATGCTCACCTAGCCTGTGACCGAGCATTTCTATCTTAGGCACACAGCCCTGCTTCAAGTCTCCAAACCCTGCAAACTCCTGTGGTGTGCACCCACACTGCTCTTCCCAGGGGAGGAAGGGGGTTTCATGAGATTCTGCCACTTGCTGGGTCCCTGCTCAGAAAACAGTTGCCCACTGTGCTGTTTTTCACAGTTGAAGGCAACCCCAAGTTGAGAGCTTACTCCTGGGCTCACCAACTGCAGCCAGCTTCCCAGCTCTGATACCTGGGACCTCATCTGCTCTCAGGCAATCCTAATCTTCCTGTGATCCCAGGGATCCTGGAACCACACTGTCCCACTAAGGATCCCACCCCACTTCACCACCTAAGTGCCTTTAGACAGGGGCATTCATCACCAGAGCAGACTTCTAAAAGTTCTGATTTTGAGCTCCCCTGCTATATCACTTTTTGGTAGCTGGCAATAGGAGGTCCTCCCCTCCCTGGTTTATGTTCCCATAAACCACCATTGAATCCCACCTTGGATTCAATTCTCTGCACCTCCTAACTTACAGAGAGCAGTTGCTTTTCTATTTGTAGCATTGCAACTATTCTTTTCTTAGATGTCTTCTTGAGTTTGCAGGTGTTCAGAATGATTTGATAGCTATCTAGCTGAATTCCTGGGACCAGACAAAACTAAGGTCTCCTATTCCTCTGCCATCTTGATATCTCTTCTCTCTCCATTTCATTCTTACCATCAGCTCACCTTATCCTTGATAAGGTATCCCAGACTAAACTACCAACACACAAGCCCATGTCTCAGGCTTTGTTTTAAAGGAAAAGCCAAGGCTAAGACAGACCTGGTTGAGAGCCAATCATGTGGCAATGAAAGGGAGAGTCTTCTGGGCAGAGGAAATGGCAAGTTCCTTGAGTCTTACTTTGACCATTACAGACCCAAACTTTCTCAGTGTCCCATAGCCATGCTCGAAAAGAATAAAAAATTTTATGTCATGAAGGAACTCTAGGTACCATTTGGGTCTATAGGATTCTTACTGCCATAGTAGGGAATTTCAAGATTATTCGTTAGTGGGAAATCTCTGTGTGGTCTGGAGAGGGCTGATCAGATTAATTCTGTGAAATTCAGATTTCTGGATGGAGAATAGGGTACAGTGAACAGACATGGAAGCAGGAAGTCCAGTTTGGAGGCTGTGACAGGAGGCCAGGTCTCCGTGCCAAGACATAATAATGATACCATCTCTGATAAAAGTAGAGGGGTATAGAAGGCAACCCTACAGATTAAAAGTCACTTAGCCATTTCAAGCAACTCCAATTTGGATACTCATTTAAATAAACTGTATCACATTGTATATCTATCTATCTATCTATATCTATCTATCTATAGGTCTAGCTATCTATAGATTGGTATTTATTTATACAAATATTTATGAAAATGCAAACACTGAATATATGACAATATTAAAAATGATTGTTGTTTTTATGTGTCAAAAAAACATTGTAATTATGTTTTACAAGAAAATTCCTTGTCTTTTAGAGAGACATAATGAAATTTTTATGGATGGAATAATAAAACATCTCAGATTTGATTCAAAATGAAGCATGAAGAAAAAGTGAAGTGGGGGAAATCAGAGGGGGAGATGAACCATGAGAGACTGTGGACTCTGACAAAACTGAGGGTTTTGGAGGGGAAGGGGGTGGGGGTTAGGTGAGCCTGGTGGTGGATATTAAGGAGGACACGTATTGCATGGAGCACTGGGTGTGGTGCATAAACAATGAATCTTGGAACACTGAAAAAATAAAAAAAATAAAAAATAAACGTACACCCAAGTCTTCATGCAAACTGCTACAGCACTAGCCTTGGTATTTAAAAAAAAAAAAAAAAAGAAAATGAAGCATGAAGGAGAAAAGTGAGTGTGGGTATAGACAAAATAGCATTGGCCATTAACAGATAATTGCTGAAGGTGGGCAATGAATAGATCTGGATTTTTAAAAATTTTATCTACTGTGGTATCTGTTTAAATGTCCCGTAATAAAACCAGAGAGAAGTGTGTGTGCTTGTGTGTGTCAGAGAGAGAAAGATGGTGTGGTTCAGTGGGCTTGGACTATTAGGGTCGCTCCTGAGGTGACCATAACCAGTGCCTAGAACCTAGGATATTTGAGAGGCAGAGTGAACAGGACTTGGTGACGGGCATCTGAGTCGTGAGATTTTTGGACACTGGTTTTAGTCTGTAGTCAGTGCTGAGCCACTGGAGGCTTTTTGATCAAGAGGTTTCTATGATCTGCCATGCTTTGGGACTGCAGCTGACAGCACAGGATTAAAGCCAAGAGCACTGGCTCTTTTTCAGTATGGAATGGGACCTCTGAGATGTACTAGGCTTTTATTCTAAAAGTGTGTTTTGATCCCAGTGGGCATGGAGCGTGTCCACCTCCGTATTCAGCAGCGCCCATCGTGTAATGTCTGTGATCAGCAATCAAGCACAGGATGAGGAATCCAGCCTCGTGAATGGATTAATATACTAAAATTGTCCTCAGCTGGGAAAGCCACGACCCACCCAGGCATTGTTACACAAATGCACACCCCACATGCCTGCGTTTCCACTTAAGGCCCAGCAAAATCTGCTTTTCACACTCATTTACCCAAAGGATATAAAATGTCCCAGACTTCAAAATGCTTCCCCTAAACAGTGCTGAGCAGCGGCCTCCTGTATTTGTTTAGTTTGGGGGCAAGTTAGGCTGTGCTCCAGACAGAAATTCTAGGCTCCTGGAAGCCCAGACAATTTCTTTCATTTTCTTGTTTATTTCTTGTTGCTTCTTTTGGGTGCACCTACAACAGACTGTACTTGTACCTTCTAGAGCATACAATTTAGATGATGAGTTTGAAAACACATTTTACAGAAATCTACCCGCATTCTTTGGCTCAGGATACATGGGTCTGACTGAGGTGCCCTCACCTGCACCATCTAAGTCAAAAATTGCCTCCTTCATGAACATTACCCTCGATCTCCAGGAACATCTCATATTTCCTTCTGGATTTCTACTACAGCCATGCATGCTTCTAAATTAGCTCTTTTGATAACCTTCAAATACAGCTTTAAGCACACTTGTCTTTCTCTGCACCACGTTATAAAAACCTTTAGGTCATGCAATTAAACATATTAGTCAGAAGTTTGCTCTCTGGAATGAGATAGTTAAAGGTCAAAAATTCAGCTCTGCCACTGATGGTTGGTGCACCTTTCTAAAGACTTATCCTGTTCATTCCTAACACGGAGATAATGGGATTTTTTTCAGAGATTATATGCTACAAAGCATGTAAAGTTGTTACCTTGGAATCTGGCATAGGTGGTGAGGAGCCAGTAAGTGCTAAGTATAATTATCAGTTTATCGCTCTAAGCCCATGCTGCAATGTCACACAGGAGGGCCAACTATCTGGGTAAGTAGAAATACATCAGTTTAAAAAAAAGAAAAGAAAAGAAAAACAATATCTGCTTTAAGCTCTTATGTGAATAAAAATCGCAAGGAATCTGGATAAAATGGATAAAATCTGGATAAAATGCAGCTTCACTGGCATTTCTTGCAAGTTTGCAGCTGATGGCTATGGTACTGGCTCTCAGAGCACACACTGAGTGGCAAGAATCTGGATCTTTAGCATTGTGGAAAATCACTTTAAATATAAAGAAAAGTAGCTTTGGGAGGAATAGAGTTTGTAATTTTTTTAAAATTTTTATTTATTTATTTGACAGACAGAGATCACAAGTAGGCAGAGAGGCAGGCAGAGAGAGGGGGGGAAGCAGGCTCCCGCTGAGCAGAAAGCCCGGTGCGGGGCTCAATCCCAGGACCCTGAGATCATGACCTGAGCTGAAGGCAGAGGCTTTAACCCACTGAGCCACCCAGGTGCCCCAAGTTTGTGATTTTTATTATATGTAGGCATTATGTTTGGAAGCACAAAACCATCACTTTTGTGTATAGCCTCTATTTATCCTGTTTCTACAAGACACATAAGAACTACTATTGAAGTTAGTGATTATTATTTATCTGGCATAAGGAGGTGAGGCACAAAAGCAGAAAAATCCAGGGGAGGTCCACATGTATCCCAGGGAAAACGAGGTGAGAATGCACAGTCCCAGCATGAGCTGTGACATCTTGGGCCATCTATTATCCTTCAGAACCTGTCTTTTCCAATCTGTAAAATGTGATGTGTAATGCCTTTATGATGCATCGATGAGATGATGCCTCTGAAATGTACCAGCACAGCTCCTGCAAATAGGACTCAGTTAACAAATGTCCATTTCTAACCCCGTCCTGTTATCTATTCTCTCCACATCTCACTGCCAGAATGTCAAGAATTTAACCACAGCAGCAAACAGTTAATAAGGCAGTTCATAAAGTGGGATTTGGGTAATGGGCAGAAAGGGAAGGCCATGCATTACATCCCTAATATGTGCTGTGGCCTTGTCAATTGCCAGGTGCTCTAGTTACAGACCCCTATCCTTGCCCCTCTCTTGTCCACTGCAGGGCCTGCTTCTCATTCTTGCATCCCAGCTAGACCAGGTGCTGTAGTACTTGGGAGTGGCCCCTCTGCAAGTCCTGAGCGGACCATAGCTGCCTATGCTTTCTCTTCTGTCATCTCAGATTCCAGTGTGACCTCCAAGAAAGAGGCAGGGAAATTGGAAGTCTCTTGTCTAACTTGCAATATTTCCTCTCTTGTGGCTCACAAAATCATTCAATTTCTCACTTATAAAATCAATGCATATTTATTGTGAAAAAGCAGAATGTGGAACGTAAACACTACCAATAATCCAAACACTTAGTTATGTGGAAGTGTGTGTGTGTGTATACGTGTGTGATCTCTCAACCTAAAAACATAAAGTCACCTCTTGACTATCCATACACTTAATACAGAAAGAAGTCCATCGTCATTTAAGAATGTGAACTTTGGGGGTGACTGGGTGGCTCAGTCAGTTAAGCATCCAACTCTTGGTTCTGGTTTAGGTCATGATCTCAGGGTCATGAGATAAAGCCCCGGGTCAGGCTCTGTGCTCAGTGGGGAATCTGCTTGAGATTCCCTCTCTCCCTCTCCCTCTGCCTCTTCCACTTGTGCTTTCCCTCACTTTCTAAAATAAATAAATAAATCTTTAAAAAACAAAAAGACTGTGGACTTTGAAGTCAGGCAGATCTTAACACTATTGCTTCTTCATTTTCTTCCTGTGTTAACTTTAAGCAGCTACTTGTTATATCTGAGCCACAGTTTTTAAAATTAAAAAAATACATTAAGTTGGTTTGTACAAGTAATTACACACATACAATTTGAATAAATGTTAACTATTATTATTTTATTAACTACTCTTCTGTGAGTATATGGGCATAGTACTAAGAATCCTTTAAAATATGATTTTTGTTGGACTTATAGTAGTCTAATCTGAGGATGTATCTGGTCTGTAGCACAACACAAATCATTATAGAATGAGTCAATGCACAATAATTTACTTAAAAATCTATATTTAAAAAGCTTTGCTAGGTTTGTAACTGAAAATATTTCATTGTTTGAAATTCTACTCTGGGATTATTTTTTCTCTTTTTTTAGTTGTTGGTGTCCTTTGCTCATCTTTATTGCAGCACTAATAGTCTATCATGATGTATATACATTTTATATATTAATCTTTTAAATTTCCTATAAGTATTTACCACATATTATTAATATTATTATTAGTTTACACTCTCTTGTTAGTGACAAGTCGATAGGACACAGGACAGAAAAAAAGAAGGTATTTACCATTTTACCTAAATGCAACTTGGTTTTAAGTCTCATATATCTGGAACCTCTCTTCTGTTAGGGTAATGTTCTTCCTCTATACCTTGTTTGCAAGCCATAAAAAAGGCACTGGCTGGGAATTCCCAGATGTGTCTCTATATGCAGTTACTTTCCCTTCCTTGTAGAAGACACTATATTGTATGTTGTTTGGAAGGAGGTTGGTAAAAGCACGTCTGGACTAGAAATAACATCCTGAATGACAATCACTCTATTATTAATGAATTTCCTGTTAATTATATTTGTGTCACAAATACTGTTATTTAGGTCTGGTGTTACCATATCTATAGAACTATACACTATTGTCAACTCTTAAAACAAACAAAATATATGATTTCTGTGAGTGACACTGTATTTATGCTTTTAGTTCATGTGTAAGAGGAGCACCCTACCAAACCAACCCTAAGTCAGCCATTTTGATACAGACCAACACCCTGGTGGGTTTTCAACACAGCAAAGGCAAAAGCTACAGCCATGGTTGGTGGCCAATTTTTTCTCACTTAAAAATCACATGTGTTTTCTCTCCAATCTTTTTG